>JABBOT010000012.1:8894804-9020514 GCA_016165875.1 Acanthopleura granulata | reverse complement strand
TTTACTCCTGACTGGATATCTATCTTCATGTGAAACCATCAGCTGTTGCGTGAATATGAACAGTATATAGGTCTACATATGAGTGGAAGGAAATTCATTACTGGCAAGGCAATGAAACACTGACATGCATACAACTTCATCCACTGAAACCTACAAAGGAAATCCAGCCTGAACTGAATGTTCATAAAGTTCATAAGAGCTCCCCAATTAACATTTACGCAGGCTGCGGATATAGCTAAGGGATACCTGTGTACAAACTGTGGCAATGTGAAGGTGTGTGAAATGAGACTTGGACTCACCACTTCATCTGCCAACCAGCTGAAAGGTTCCAACTACAAACCTGGAAACCAGCTGGAAGTCTGCTTTGTATATTTATTTAGTTATTTGATTGATGTTTTATTTATTTACTTATTTATTTATTTATTTTATTGGTGTTTTACGGCGTACTCAAGAATATTTCACTTATAAGAGGGCAGCCAGCATTGTGTTGAGGGGAAACAGGGCAAAGCCCAGGGGAAACCTACTACCATCCGCATGTTGCTGGCAGATCTTCCCACGTACCGCCGGAGAGGAAGCCAGCATGAGCTGGACTGGAACTTATAGCGATTGCATTGGTGGGAGGCTTCTGGGTCACTACACCGCACTAGCGCGGTTGTGTATTCAGTGCCTGTACAAAATGTAGATGTGCTATTAAAAAATAGATGGGGTTATTTATGTTCATGCACATTTTTCCAAGAAATACAACTGATTAAATGAGAATGAATAAGGAATACAGTTGTCCACTGTCGAGTCACAATATTCAACAGAAAACCAACGGTCAATACTGCGCAGGTGTTTTGGGTGTGCTGGTTTGAAAAGTCACTATTCAGGTGCCAATCAAATACCTTAAAAACAAATGACAAACACAAACTCATTTTCGAATGTTCCATGCTGGAAGCAGCCAAGGGTTTAATACTGAACTGGCCAGTGTATAGGGTATCAGAGTTAGCACGATCAAATCTACACTGAAGTTAGCAATCTGGACACCAGTCATTGGTTGAAAGATCCATCTATATGGTGTAAGAGTTATCTTTTCCTAAAAGCAGAAGTGCCTACAGAATGTTCTGGAAGAATAACTAAAAAGCCCTCATCATGTAAAATGAAACAAAACTAATAAAACAACCCAGGTCTTACCTGATCAAATGACGCAAAATTTAACATAACAGTTAACAGTAAGAATATAACAAGCACTAAAATTTTAAAAGATTTGCTGCTACCAGGTACATTTTGTATTTGGCTTTTTGAAGTGCTAAAATCTGACCGGTAAAAGAAAACTCACACCTAATCATGTGAAAACTTTAACTTGATACAGCTTCTTTTATATCTTATATCCAAAGAGCATACATATACATGTATTTAGGGCTGTTTAACTTGATCTTCTGTACAAGCACTTAGAATCATGACATCAGTGAGTTACTGAAAGTGCCTGAAATCAACATTAATGCACAGCATTACTCAGTAACACATTTACCAATGGCACTTGAATTACAAAATTTCCAGTACCATACAACATTCTGTGCTTATAGACCAGCTTATTCCCACAAACATTAGATGGCATTTACATATGCGACAGTAAACTTATTCTTTTTTACAGCAAGTCACTTGCATGATGAATGCTTCAACAAACCACTCACATGATGAATGCTTCAGCAAACCACTCACATGATGAATGCTTCAGCAAAACACTCACATGATGAATGCTTCAGCAAACCACTTACATCATGAATGCTTCAGCAAACCACTTACATCATGAATGCTTCAGAATAAATAGTTACAGGAGCACTCTACCAGAATTACAGGAGCACTGTACTATAATTACAGGAGCACTGTACCATAAGTACAGGAGCACTGTGCCAGAATTCCTGTAGCCTGTACCAGAATTCCTGTAGCCACAATACCTTGGCTGAAGCTGGTACGTGCCATTACAGCTGGCAAATGCAAATACACTGTGATTGCACAAGATTACTACAGCCTATGTAATTGTTCAAATTATCATTCAAACCCTGAGCTGACACAGTCAGTTGTAGATTTAGCCTGGTTATCCTATAAAATGCTGATGTCAGAGATAACCATTCTACACTCTTCTGTATAAGATTACCATAGCATTTGTATATTAAAAATATCATTCTAATTCTGAATTGACACAGGTAGTTGTAGACATACTAGTAGCTTGGTTATGTCACAGATAATTATTCTACACTCTCCTTTACAAGCTTACCACTGCATTCAAATTATTGTTCAAATTTTGAGTTGACACAGACAAGGGTTATGTCAGAGATAACAAATCTACAATTTTCTACAACACTCTAGATCACTGGCCATTTTCTGGCCCAGTTCATAAACTTTTAGGCTAACTGTTGAGAGTTCTACAGCCTAAGAAGAAGGCTGGGAAGCTTAAATACATTTATACTTAAATATGGGCTTTAAGTGAAAGACAGCTCACATTCTAAGTTGAGTCTGCCAAAAAGGTTGCAGAACATTATGTTTATTTCAATTGAAGTATTTTTTCTACCAGCCAAAATGACAGTGGAAATAGACATTTGACCATGCTCCATCGACTACCATGAAACGCAGCCATTCAATCTGGGCTGTGATGTAATTGTTCCAAGCATGGAACACTCTTGTAAGCTGAGACTGTAGTATGCTGTTAGGGTTGTGGCTGACAATGGTCGGAAAATAATTTGCAGTGTTGTTCACACCTGTACTACTTATAATTAAAACATATAAAAGAGTGTCCTGTCCCTATGTTATATTGACATTCAACTCAGAAGATTTATGTCACAGCTTATAAACAGCTAATATCTCCTAGCTCTCTGACTGGTCAGTCTCTCACAAGCTTAAGAGTGCGGGCGCCTTCAGATCCCGTCAGCAGCACAATACTCCACACTTCAAACAAAGACAATTCGGCAACGAATTAACACAAATTCAAAGTTTTTAGTATTCAAAAGGGAATTTTGTAATCTTTTTAATAAACAGTGCCTCAGTCATGGGCTGTCTTTTACTTTAACAAAAATGTGTTAAGATATGCCATCAAATTAAACCAGACTACAAGAGAGGTAACATTTCATGAATTCTTGAAGATATTTTCTGATCACAAGGAAGTTAAAGCAATAAAGTTAACATTTACAGTTCACAGTAAAGTCAGTTCCGTTAGTCCTTACAGTTCATAGTATAGTCAGTTGGCCTTTACTCTTCTGCTGACCGTTGTCGTTCATGCTAATATTAGTTGGCCCTTAAAGTGCGGAGTTTAGTAAACTGGGCTTCACAGTCCACATTAAAATCAGTTGGCCTTTACAGTTCATTGCAAAGTATGTTGTCTCTTAGAGTCCACAGGTTAACTTTACAGTTCACAGTTTAGTCTGCTGGTCACTGCAGTTCACAGTTAAGTCCACTGGTCATTACAGTTGACAGCTGAGCAAGTTTTCACATCATTGCAGCTCTGCCTCCAGTTCTGTGATGAATTCGTCCAGTTTTTCAGCCGTGAAGACCAGTACGGCGCGTAAGGCTTCCATGTCTTCCTCAGCATCCCAACCTCCCTCCACGACTCCGTCACGCTCATGCGACACAGAATAGTCAAAGACCACACTGGCATGCTGCAAACAGCAAAATGTACATTAGTGGCACACCACACCCAATTTATTTATTTGTTAGATTGTTACTCAATGCCACAATCAAGAATTTTAACTGTTATGATGGTAGTCTGTTCTTGGGGTGGAGGAAATTGGAGTGCTTGGGGTAAAGCACAAATGATGTACAAATATGTGGAGTGCCTGGGGTAAAACATGAGTGACACTCAAATATCTGGAGTGCCTGGGGTAAAACACAAGTGATGTACAAATATGTGGATTGCCTGGGGTAAAACATGGGTGATGTGCAAATATGTGGGAGTGCCTGGGGTAAAGCACAAATGACGTACAAATATGTAGAGTGCCTGGGGTAAAGCATAAGTGACGTGCAAATATGTGGAGTGCCTGGGGTAAAGCACAAATGACGTGCAGATATGTGGAGTGCCTGGGGTAAAGCACAAGTGACGTACAAATATGTAGATTGCCTGGGGTAAAACACACGTGACATACAAATATGTGGTGTGCCTGGGGTAAAACACGTGACGTACAAATATGTAGAAGACAAAATGGTTTTCAATGAATGTTATACTGCACAATGGTCACAGGAGAATCCTTAACCACAACTGTCACCCAATAAACAGTGAGAGCAGGGAAATCTACAAGTTCTCTGTCCAAGTTCCATATTAAAAGTTGACTAATAACATCTTGTGGACAATTAACCTAGATTGATTTTATTGGTAAATCCCCACTCATAATTTAATCAGAACTATCATCGCCATGGAAACACTTGCTGAATTGAAAGCTTAAAGAAAATTTCATGAATAAAGAGTCTATTAACTGGACAGGATTTTTAACAATACAATTCAAACTATACAGTGATCACCTTTTTCAAAAACTCTTCCTCTTGATTTGTGTACAATATCTCTGTGTCTTCAGCTTTGCCTTTCTTCATTGGTTTTTGCTTGTAGGCTTTTGATATCATTAAATACCAATCAAATTTGTATTTCATGTTCTTCTTGCAAGCTGTCTCCATCTCTTTCCTGAAACATTCAAAACTGCCTCTGGTAAAAATTATTATCACCTGAGTTAATTTGATGGCATAAATAAAGTGTTATATCTATGATTCCTTGTGGGGGGGGGGGATTTCTCATAAGTATTTTTATTATATAAGACAAGTATTTAATATGCTACAAAGTCAAATAATATGGTCTTGAATAAAAATTATTTTATTCCTTTAGTGGATATGTGAAAACTGGTAATCTGCATTCCATGGAAACCATCGTCACCTTTACATTTATGAATCCAACAAAAATTAAAGCTAATAAAGTTGTGCCCCAGTAATAACTATCAACAGGGTGAACATGGGGAAATTGGCACCCCAGTTACCATGGCCAATGTGAGGTATGAGTCACCTCTGCCATACACTTCACAGGATGACAAAACAAAAATATCATCAGTTATAAACCTTATGTAATTTGGTCTTACCTCAGACTTTTAAACATGGGCAATGACAGCTGAGGAGGGATGTTTATAAATCGCTCATTTATCAAAAAGCCAACATGTTTGTCCTCAGCATCCAATATTGATCTCAACCTGTCTGTTTGTTTTGGTGACACTTCCTGACATTTACTCAATAGAATGCCCTTAAGTTGTTTGATGCACTCCAATTCCTGTAAAGATAAACAAGCATAATAACTGGGGAAATTTGCTTCACAGGGAAGTATAAGTTAAAACTTTGACAGCCAAAACAAGTGTGGTATTGTGTATTAACCAAACTGAACTTTACAAGGACTCAACTGACTGGATGAGAATTGACGTATCCCTTGACAATGAATAAAAACAGCTGTAGAAATTATAAGTTGCGAAATTGTCAACTTTTGTATCTTAATAACAAGTAAGCTCAGCAAAACTCTTAAGGTATATGTTTATATTAAAGCCTCCAAGCTTTCTGTAAAGCCAATCATTGTGTTTCACCTTGGCTTTAAGACAAAATATATTGGGGAGAGAGGGAGAGCCAATGAAATATTACTTTGAAACAAAGAAAAAAAGAATGACATGAGGTTTGAACTCTCAACCTCACCAACCTTTCTGGAGGTTAGGTTTATGACAGAGGTAATCCCAAACACCGGATCATCATCATCACTGTCTCCTTCATCCTCCTCAGGAATGTCGCTTTGCTGTAACACAGGAGATGCATACACTGAGAGATTGGTATTTGCAGAAGACACATTGCGACAGTCATGAGAGCTGTGACCAAAAACCAGTCATCACTTTGGAATGAATGATCTGTATAAAAATAGTCTGAGAATCTAAGATTCTATCAGTACCAGTTTGGTATTAACAAGAACTCTGATACAAACTGAAGATAGGACTCAAGGAATATGATCAAGCAAAAATCACACAAAAATTCCAGTTTGCTTTCAAGATTACAGCCAGAAAAAAACAAAGTCCTGTATTAAACAAAACCTAAATGTGCAGAGTTATTGACTGACACATGCTCATAATGAGATTCTGCCGATAAAAAGGCTGATGGGAAGTAGTGCAACTCAGCTGCCATGAGATGGGGAACAAGGGAGATAACTACAGTATGGTAGGTAAATGTTAAGAATATAATATGGCACACTATTTACTTTAAGAGAGTTCTGAATATTGTAGTCATGAATACAATTGCATGTAGGCTTGATCTGTTACAAGGGCCTTAAGTTGTTATTTGGAACATTGGAAAACCAGTGCGATGCAGTACTGGCCGGGCTTGGCATTTTACACTGAACTTGAGGGTTTACATGGAGGTATTATTTTCAAAATAAATAACAGTTCATTAAAACTATTGGGTATTCATATTAATCATATTAATATCAATCTAATGAATTCAAAATCAGTTTGTGCTGCATACATACATATATAAGTCAAAATCAACATATTTTTGCTCATTTATCAGCAGGGAAAGTATTCAAACAACTTAGATGTCATAGCAAGGCTTCGAGAGCTCGCCTTTAGGGCATAGATTCTAATATGCAGTACACTAAGCCTGGAATTCAATAATTTACAGTATTTAATAGGTACACACAGGGTCAACAATGCAATAACCACCTGCAGCCATTATGCTCTACATGTGTGCAAACCCAAAGCTCAATACATGCAGTATTTTTTAAGATACCACCCCTAGATGTGCTCTACATGTGTGCAAACCCTGAACTCAATACATGCAGTACTTTTTAAGATACCACCCCTAACATTTTGTTTGACACAAATTCTAATACACAGTACACCAAGTCAGGAATGTGGTAATTTACAGTATTTAATATGCACACACACAATCAACGATGGAAAATCCCCCTCGTGCTATTGTGCTCTACATGTGTGCAAACCCTGAGTTCAATGCATGCAGTACATTTTAAGATACCACCACTATTTAACTTTGCTCTCCCTGTTATTGGACGCCGACACCAATGCTCAGGGTAAGACATAGGCTAAACTACATCTGTACTTAGTACAGGCAAGAGAAAAATCTGAATGAAAATTCAATTCCTTACCTTGACAACACTACCTATGTAGTTTTGTGAGAGCAATGTGTCTGTCATCTCAGACAAGTTTATGTTGGCCTTGAGAAATAACTGAAAATACACAACATAAAGCCAATTAACTTATTTCTGCACCAATGTAAAAAAATTCATGATATCATTTACAAAACAAGTAGAAATATTTATTTAAATTTTCACGCAATATTAACACACATGGGTGTAACATCTTGAAATGGCTTGGCAATGCAAATGATAATTTAATTTAGATAGATGTTCAACACCAACATTGTCCCTACAAACACGTACAGTTTCAGAAATAAAACACATCAACAGGCTTTAGGTCATCTACAAGAAAACTGAATGTGTCAGATGACCCATGTCAGTTGATAGTCCATTTACTCTGTCCATGGAAATAGTCTGAATAATTTTTTTTTTAGAATTGTTACAACTAAGACAAATCTAACTGAAACAAAACTGGTCTCTAGGGTGGCCTTATGTGAGCAAAGTATTCGGCAATATCAATGTTAAAATGCATATAGTATATACAGTGAGTATATATGTGTAGAGCCACGGCTGCATTCACTGGGTGGAGTATTCTTGAGTTCAGGAAACACATCAATGACTTAAATAAAGTACATCACAGCACTGATGAACAAAGTATGGATGTGGCATCATTGATACCCTCCAGGTTACAACACACCATCAAAAAGCTTGTATTTTAACAGCATTTTACTTGGTTGTAAAAATTCCACAAAAATATGGGCTGTTTTCCAGCAGAGCAATTTACTGATCTTTCATCACATATATTTGTGTTTATTTCATTTTGCCTTTAACCTTTATCAGCACACATACCTGCTGCAGGAGACTTTTAATACCATGGAAATCTGAACCCTCTGGTCTTCTGGCCTCAAACTCTACCTGTACTTCCTTGGAAAAGAAAATGGCAAATAATCCCTGACAATTATTATCGCATGACAAGAAACACATACAATTCATGTCACTGTAGTACATGTATATCATGCACAACAGTTTCATTAAGTTTCCATATTTTGCCTTTCAAGAGAGACTTGAACATGTGCTTTCTGAGGATGTAACCTGGATCTCCAAAGGCCAGTTATTCATAAGTGCTCCAGTATGTATACAGAGTGATACAATTGTGATTTAGCACTGGTTTAACTTTTCAAAACTCTTCCCTTATAAATTCACAATGTTTTGAAGGGAGCGCTACTGTTGAAAGTTAAGATAACAATTTTATTCTAGTCTCAACAAACACTGGAAATGTCTTTAACTGTTGTACGGTATATGTAATAAGATCTGGTTATAGAACCCAAAGGCTGAGCATCAACCTTAGCTCAAACATGATTATGAATTGAACACAGATGTTTGTGTGAGTACTTTCAGAAAAGAGTTTGTTATCTAACTATCTGCCTTGTTACTTTTAATACTGAAAATATTTTTGTAGTTCTCAAAGGGTCAATGTATTCATTTCAGTACTGTTTATGATATAACTGTCATATATCAAAACTTTTAAATGTCTTACACTGAAGCTGCACCTAAGGTACTATATCCCAAAGTGAGGAATACCTCAAATAGCTACCGTAGATTATTTTTTTTGGTTTACACAACACTGTAACAGGCATGTAGTTATGACATAAACATGAAGAAGGCCTCGAGCGGTTTTCAAGTATGCACGTCCTATGTGACACTGTCTATAAATGGGAGCGACTGACATTATAATTGGGTTTTTTTTAACGTGGGGTGATGACCTTTGAAGCTAGCAGGCTGTGAGCGAATGAAGGCAAGTCCAGGCTACAGATCTGTACTTTCACTTGAAACTTAAGAACATCAGGTGCAAAGTAGCATGAAAGCTATATCAAGGTATTTACTATGAGCCATGATGAAATATCACAGTGATGGTGAGAATGTATGTAGGGTTACCAGAAGTATCACCCACTAGAATACACCAGAATTCCATATTAGTCTAATCATGGGTGCTTGAAGTTACCTCCCTTTGTAAGTCATTCAAATACTAACATACATGAACTGCAATAAAAAACTGATTGTTATCGCACCTGCTTGCACTAGACACATACCTTTCCTAATCCCAGTCCATTAAACAACTTGGATTCCGCTAATTATCAACTTTTTAGGAAATGTCCAAACTCTATCAACTCCATCATTTACGATGACGGTCAGCCATTTATAACCTCTTCGGCTCACCTTCGGGAGCCAATGTAGATTCACAAACTGGCATGTATCGTGTCATTCTTGACATAGATACCAACCAGTGAAATCCCATGCACATATATAGGCACACTGCCTTTAATCATCTCAGTAATTTTTTATTTATTATTCATTCTTTTCTTTTTGTTTTGTTTTGTTTTTTCCACAAATGTTAGCGAGGCAAGCTTTAAAAAGTACCAAGGCTGATTCCACAACACCATTTCTGAAGTCAAAAATTGAAATACGATCATAAAGCTTATGTTTCGGCTTCAGAAATTAAAATTTTGCTGCTCTCATCTGTATTAGCTAAAGACAAATCTGACCAAATTTTTACCTCCAGAACCAAAAATTAAGCATTGTAAAGAGTTTTTAAACTAAATAGCTTTGTGGAATCAGCCCCTGTTTAACTATCATAAAAGTCATTTTCTGTCTTACATGTTGTGCTTGTTGTTCCAGTTGACTTTCTAACATTTATCACAGATTCTTCAATTTGTTTTACTGTATATGTCTTCCATGTACCGGCTTGTCCAGTGAGGTGAATACTGTTGCCGTCCAGGGAAATTCGGACAGCCTCTCGCTGCATCCTGCTGATGTCAACTGCTGACTGTTATTAACAGCTGGTTGGTATCTGTGTCAAGTATTGCGAGTTTGCGAATCTCCATCGACTCCTGAAGGTGAGCCAGAGAGGTTATAAATGGTGGACTGCTGGTTGGTTGAGTGGTCCAGATGGTTGACATGTATTGCTGGCGATCTGGTGCGACTCTGAGGTCGTTGGTTCGAAACCTGGAGAGGTTTCAGAACTAGAACCTGTGCTATATCCAGAAAGTGTGATCTCTAATAACCACAATACTGTTATTTAAATTCTCTTTCTAAATGACATAGATCTACCAATCTGATGTAGCCAGCTAAGAGAGCTGTGTCATTTTTGACCATCAGAGGGGTAATGCATGTTCGCCGTAAAGTCTACCAGTCAGCTACCTTCCATTTTTTGTAGAAGGCTGGTTGGTCGAGTGGTCTAGATGGTTGACATATATTGCTGGTGATTTGGCACCTAACTCTAAGGTTCTTGGTTCGAAGACCAGAGAGGCATCAGCCAATTTTCAGCACTAGAACCTGTGCTTTCTAAATGACATAGATCTACCAATCTGATGTAGCCAGCTGAGAGAGCTATGTCATTTCTAACCATCAGAGGGGTAATGCATGTTCCCTGTAAAGTCTACCAGTCAGCTACCTTCCATTTTTTGTAGATGGCTGGTTGGTCGAGTGGTCTAGATGGTTGACATATATTGCTGGTGATTTGGCACCTAACTCTGAGGTTCTTGGTTCGAAGACCAGAGAGGCATCAGCCAATTTTCAGCTCTAGAACCTGTGCTATATCCAGAAACTGTAGTGTCTAAAAACCATAATACTGTTACTTAAATTCACTTTCTAACTGACATCTACCAATCTGAGGTGCAATAACAATCGAGAAACAAAGGTTTTTTGTTGCCATTTCATGATTTCTTGCAAACACTGTTTCACGCCTTTCCATATATATTAGTACTTGACTGACTTTTAAAAGGAGATAACTTTGAATGAATGTGGCCTTATGTATTAGACGTATGTATACAACATCTCACTGAGGTTTATTTGAAAAACCAGGGGTATTTTCCTATCCGTATTTAGACGCTGCCTAGCCCTTAAAATGTATATTCCTCAATGAGCAATGATCAGATGAGGGGATTGCATGTCCCAGCAGTTTTTAAACGCTTGTGTTTGGACCATATCGGCTGTTTTAGACCATTGCTTCAGTAAAAAAAAATTCCCGCAGTCCACCATGTTTAGTCAACCATCAAGAGAATACAGTAATCTCCGTGATGTGGAGTTTTTCGATTCAGAATTCACTTTGTTACATAGGGTAGCTCAGAAGACGAAAACTAACACAGTGCACAGAATTTACGATAACCAAAAATGTCTAGCAATCAGCAAGTAAATTTAATGCGGCCTCTGCCTAACACAAGCGATGTGAACTTAACAGAAGGATTTAAAAAATCCTGCACTCTGCAATCCCCTCGGCTAGTCATTGCTGACTGAGGAATATGCAAGTTTTAAAGGCTAGGCAGCGTCTAAATACCGACAGGAAAATACCCCAGCTTTTTCACATGGACTCCTGTTAGACGTTGTATCCGCAGCATACGACGTCTAATTCATTAGGCTAAATCCATGTATGTTGTCGACAACGCGACATATGCCCATAGATTAAATGGCGTCAGATCAAAATTCCTCCGGTAACAATTCACGAAAGGAATAAAACTATGACGGGGGTGTACATCTTCGTGGTGGGAGTCTAATTCCTTGAACTTGGTAGGCCAACGCATAATCTATGTCACAAGTTAGTATTGCACAACGAACATACATCACAGCTACAACAACAACGGTGACATTACTCCAGTCAACACTATAGTATCCTTCATTGTTTTTGTTTAAAACTGTGCTATGCGATGCACGTACCTCATTCATTGGCGTTTCTCCTTCATTTTCATCTGACTCCATTTCATCTTCATCTTGGTCACTAAGAATATCATCTTCACACATATCCACTTCTTTCGTGGCACGTTTCTTTGAGGGCGCCGCCATGTTTGTTGTGGCGCGTATGCAGGGATCTCGAAATTGCACAGTGCTCGCGAAAGCCGCGATATCTAATCTCAACAGCTGTTGTGTTATAAACTGTCATCAGAGAAAAAAATAAAATAAAAATTAAACTATTGCAGCCAAAATCCTCTTTGATAAACTGAGGTTGAACTGATAGCATAAAAAAAAATAAATAAAAAAAAGCCACAGCCGAATAGACGAGATCTGCGTGGGATGGATTCGAGCCTGCGATCTCAGCTTCGGCGAGAGCACGGGTGTATATATCAATGAGCCAGCGAGGTTCAAGTGACCCTGCCTGCAGCTGAAAGATTCGATCTCTTTACATCATAGCTTTCTTTTTGTACAAAACGAAGGATTGACAAACGAAGATTGATATTCAATTTTTGTTTTCCATGGAATGCACATTTTAATGCGAACTTGAAAACTGGGCGTATATAAGTACTGCCACAAGCTGCTTAATATAAATTTTATGAATTTATGTTTAAGCTAGGCCATTTATTAAAATGGGCTCAATATCTCTTCTGTGTCAAACTCTTTCGGTTTCAGTGTTGTGATAAAATAATATGCAGGCCTAGCTACCACACAGTTAAAACATAATAAAATAGTTGAGAAAAAAAAAATTAGTCAATATGCTTTGAGCCAATGATTTAACAGTTGCTAGTATGTCTACAATATTGTATAGTGTATTTACCTGATAGATGGTAACATACGATAAGCAGGTTATAAAATGTTCAATTTGTTTCATATATTTTATCATTTATATTACAGGTACCGGAAGCCTACATTTATTATATAGCCCCGATTTGAACAGGCCAGAACTCAGCTACCATTGTTATTAAACGTTGTAAGAGAGATTTGCCAAGTCTGGGGCTAATTACGCGCACATACATATATGAACTTGAATTGGCATACATGCCGGCCTCGCATAGGCTTTTAAGTACATGTATCTGGGCCATTGCTGGCACGTCCCGCTGAAGTGCTCCGCGACCAACGTGGGGTCGGCCGTCACAGCGCGTAGCAACCAGTGTAAACTTTGATGTGTCACCTCGTACAAGCGATGTAATGCCATCTCTAACTCTGCCATTTTTGTGTGCAAAATATGGAAAGATGTGTGCCTTATCCCTTTTGTTATGAAGAAAATACCCTCTCAGACACTTAGGAGTTTCCGTTTTCGTAAGAACGAATGTTTCGCCACTGAAAATACCAGGTATTTTGCGGAGGTTACTGACTAACGTTAGCGAGAAAGTAAGATGGCAACCAGTGCGAAGATGTCGTTCAACTTCTACCAGAATGGAAAATATGGCACCCTACCTCAGAACCCATCAAAAGACATGGAAGTTACACAGGACATGCACCTTAAGATGTCCAAAAAGATCGCACAGCTGACAAAGGTAAGATCTTTAACTTGTCATGCACAAACCGTATCGAAACTCAGTGTTGTTACAACAACAACATGTGTTGTGGCTCGCACAGCTACAAAAATGTTTTACTTGTAGGGTAAAAGTTGACAAGGGTTTGTGAAACGCACGAAGATTTGAATTCTGCTTATTGCTAATGTAATAAGATCAAGTATTTCATTATTTATTGATCAGTCATATTTTCAGTAATGTAGGTCTATGTAGTCTGAAAAGTTTAAATAAACTTCAAAATGTAAACTGTAAGTTACTGTTGTATTAGTGCTAGTTTATGAAATGAATGATGTAGTGTTCGAGGTAAAAGAGACGCAAAGTAAAACCAAATAATAAAATCAGGACCTTTAATTGCTGTTGTTAGTCTTCATGGTTGGTGATTTGTTTCAGTACCTTTCCATGTTCACATTCCTAAATGACTCAGAAATGAAGGGTAGTACCACTAGTATTTAAACTGGTCACCCGGAACATCGTTTCAGGGTTATTAAATATTTTGACTTACGTGTTTGTTATTGCCACAAGAACTGGGTAAAAGGTGGTCATTGTTGAACCTAAATTACATTGGATATAGGAACTGATCAGTTTTTACCTCTCTTCCTTCCAAAATTGCACAGTAGTCATCTGTATAATCTTTGGGGGTCTTAAAAACAGATTCTGGAAGGCTCGAGACATACATTGTTGCAAAAACCTTTCTTCTAGTTTCTCAGATATTGTTATGTTTCTTTTGTTTTTATTTTTCAGGTTATATATGCCCTCAACACCAAAAATGATGAACATGAAGCTGTTGTGGCTGCTCTGAAAGACCATCATGAAGAACAGATGCAGCAGTTGCTGGCAGAGACAAAGGAAAAAATTGACCTGTACAAAAGTAAAATATGTAATGAGACTGAATACAGACACAAGATCGAATCTCTTGAAGCATGTGTTTCTCAGTATGAGCAAAAGAGGAAGGATGCATTCTCTCAGTTTGAGGCGTTCAAACAGCAAGCTGAAAAAAGGGAATGTGCACTGAAAACAGAACATTCAGAGAAAATGTTGGCACTGTCACAAGAAGTGTTAGCACTGAAAAGAGACTTTGAAGAACAGCTTCAGAGATTTTCCGACTCGAAATTTGATGTAGAGAGTAGTCAGCATCAGCGTATGGAGGAGCTTCAAAAACAGCATCAGCAAGAATTACTCAGACTTAGAGAGATATATGAAGGAAAAGTTAGTGACTTTGATTCTGAGAGATTAAAACTTGAAGAATTACATAAACAAGACATTCTGAAACTAGAGGAGCAATATGAGGATTTGAAGTCAGAAAAATCCAAAATGGTGGAAGACTATGAGGGTAAACTTGGCAAAGCAAAAGCCTTTTATGAAAATGAACTGAGCGTTTTGAAAAATGCACATTCCTCCACTTTTGAGAAAGAACTCGAGACTTTACGCCAGGAGCAGAGGAAAATGAAGAAAGATTTTGCATTCCAGGAGTCTGAGTTCAAACAGAGAATAGACAGTTTGATTGGGCAATTATCAACCAGTGAAGAGGAAATTATCTCGTATAAACAACAGCTGGAAATGTTAGAAGCATCTGTGACGGGCAAAGACACTGGAATGGCTGAGTTAAATAAACAGGTAAATGTGATTGTCATTAATTCATACCCCATCATTCTGGAGTAATTTGTTTAGACACCTTCTACATGTATATATCTACAGGAGAAATGATGAAGACAAATGTGCAGGTGTGCAAATTTATAGGTCTTGATATCACATTTGAAGAAAGCCCAAAAAGGCTTTGTGGAGATTGCTCCAGAGTCCATCCTGGAGTATATATATGTAGCAAGACATCTTACACAGAGCTAACAACCCCAGCTCCGTTAATACATAAAGCCACAACTGGTCCAGCAACAGCTCTGTTTGAATATACAACCTCATTGCTAAGATTTACCACGTACATGCACAACATGTTGTAATCTGAGGTAGCCTTGATCACTTGGTCAACTTCATTAGGGTTGTGGCTTTAATAAGTCCCACAAGATACAGTACCATTGCATGTATTGTTTACATGCATGGTGCATTATAGAACCTCCAGCATACATGTCAGAAATTCCTAAAGGTAATTAATGTACATGTGAGAGTCATAATGTTTAATATTTCGTACTCTTCAAAGTGTTGACCTCAACAACAATGGAAGCCATCAGTGAGATTTACATGTGTTAAATGTATTAGATTACATATAGATACATGTATACCATTGTAAAATTCATGTAATGTGCAATGGGATAAAATAGAATAAACAGTAATGTATGTGTCTGAAATTATGAATATTTTCATGATACAGTCATTTTTGTGATCGTCAGGGCTCTGTTTGACAACGTTTTTATTTTGAGCTCATAAAAATGAATGGGTTTTCTCCCACAATAATGTTGGGTGCTGTCGAACAGGTGAAATATTTTTTAGTACGGTGTTAAACACCAATCGAATAAATAAATAAATAAAAATGAATGGATAAGCAAACTTTTTGACCCCTGACATGTAGACCTGTGGTACAGTAGTTCACATGGCTAGTGGAACTTCAGTGCCACACCCATTAGCCACAAATCATTGTTGCCATGGTCTGTCATGAAATACAGCTTTCATGCAGTTATGCCAGAGTGTCTAATACATTTAGTGCTGTTAGGCTGCACATGCATGTACATGTATAATAATTTTTACTAAAAATAATATACCAGGTAATAAATGTCAGGAATCAGTAAAATGCCTACACTCTACAGATCCTAATCAAAATGTACTTATATACAACATGTGCGTGAACATATAGCTGTGCATGTCTTTGAAGGCACACTGGTATATAGGCAACTGTTAATATTATATAAAATTTGTGTTCCACTGATGAAAGTTTGTAAATCTGTTCATGGCCTACTGCATGCATGTTTGGAACTCTCCATACCTTTGCACATGTATATATACCTCTCAATTATATGTATGGCTGTAATGTATTTACCAACTCCCCAGGCGCTTGATTTTGGTATGCTGGCTGGCAGAGAGAAGATAAGCCAGTGCAATGGTCGTCATGCTGGATGGTTAGATGAGTAATTGCCTGGGGTGGAAGGCCAGCTCTTCCTTCTGCCCTGTTCATACCATAAACGTGAACTTTTGACCTTGTTGCAGTTTGATTACAGAACCAATACATTCCTTTACCTTTGAATTCATACATTTAACATGAAAATTGTTAAAATGCAGTATTGTATGCTGTGAATTACATGTAATTTGAGAGAGCAGCTGTGAACAGTTACTAGTTGATTGACTGATTGATGTTGAATGCTGTAATATGTACCCATTAATATTTCCGAAAAAGTTACTAATGCAACCAGCAATTTAAAAATTACTGTATGTGAACAGTTCAGGCTCAAAATACCCGTTCCTACTGTATGCCCACTATATTTCAACAAAAGTTTAGGTTTTTTCAAGAGACACATTCTGTTTGGTTCTGATTGATTCATCCATCTTTAGGAGCCCCTTATGAGTTGCTTTTTTGTGAAGTTTGATTAATTTCTTATCGGAGAAATGTCAGTGTTGGCGTCAGATGCGCTGTGTTAAGGCCATTGTATGCTACTGAAAGTGCATTTCTGTCGGCCAAAATCAGGCGTAATGCAGAACGATACTGTACATATGCAGGTTGATGAAATATAGTCTGAAATGCAGTTACATGTAAATCATACAACATGATCCTAACAAAAGTGAACTAGAAACCTTTGTGTAATTAATTTATTTGTTTGTTGTTTTACACTGTAATTAATAATGTACATGTATTTGTCTAATATGCTGGTCAGATGTGTGGGGGCAGCAGAGCTGGAAGATCTCAGAGGAAGTAACTACACCTTACCAGATGCATTGTGTATTTTGTATATGTAGATTTACATTCTGATAATGCTTTGAAATATGAATTATGTACTGAAGCCTATAGGATATCCTGCCTGGTCAAATTCTGACATTTTGACATCCTTTGAGGTTGGTCATTTACAGTCACTCCAGTCAGGAAAATGGCTACAGTGCAATTGGTTGGTTGCACTGACGTGTATTACATTTTACTGACTTAATTTGCCTTTTGTGACCATAAAAAATTATCAAGGTGTATTCTGTTACATGTAGAAACAGTTAAGTTTCCAGTTATTCTCTGTGTCCTGGGTTGGGTATTGTTATCTTCATTAACTTCACTGAGTGTTATGTCAGGAATAATCAGTTGTCTGCAGGCATCTTATGTAACATTCCTGGCTAAAGCAAACACCTCTGAGCAGATAGACATGAAACCCACAGAGCTCTAAAATGAAGGTAGGCCATGTGGTATTGCTTCAGTCCAAATGGCAGGCCTACAGATAAACTGCAGACAGAGAAGATCCTCTTACATAAATAACAAAGTACACTAGACAACCACCCTTAAGTAAGCCTTCAGTGAATAGATCCCGAGGAACTCTGTAATGTGGAAAAGAAGTGAAAAAAAAAAGTGCTGCATACACATGTATGTACAGTAGTTAGAATACACAAGACTGACATTTGTTGGGACAGAGCGAGCCAGAAAATAGCATGTACTTAACTGAAGCATTTCTCTAGAGCATCAATTGTTTTAAATGACATATATAGATTTCACTGTTTTCTTAAACAGAGTTTTGATGAGGACAAAAAATATTACCTGCTGATGGACAGAAAGCATGGAAAAGATGAAAGAAAGAAAAACAAAAAGATTTTTAATCAGCTTTAGACATAAAATTTATGGAAGTAAATATTTTTTATTTTACTAGCACATGTACATTGTGTATAATATATGCTCTCAAGAGTCCTTCCTCCTACCATGGTGCTGGCCCCTGTTATACAAGTGAAATATTCTTAAGCACAGCGTAAAACGCCAATCAAATAAATAAATAAATCTCAAGAGTCAAGGTCCTTGGTCTAGATATAGTGCCTGGGTATGTCTAGCCTGGTGGCATCCTTCAACCCATAAACTTGTACCTTGACAGTTTAGAATTCATCAGATTCAGCTAGTGTAAGAGACCAATCAAACAGATATGCACAGTACAAAGACAGACATATATATTCTCTGTATACTGCATGTACGTACAGGAACCGGTACATATAGTTGGCTCTATTTCAGATGGTTTGACAGGTACTTGGCACAAGGCTTTATGCTCTGGGCTATTCAGTTTCCTCCACCCATAAACCTGACCACCATCACATACATTGTACTGGTACGGGTGAATGAAAAATTTGTGAGTGGAATGTTAAACACCAATCAAATAGATAAATAAATATTCAGCTACCTAGTACTTGTATTGGGACAGATTTACACACCTTCTGATATTCCAGTACCAGCATTTGTTCATCTTGTCCTCACAAATATCTTGTGTTTTGTATTTGTTTTGCCTTGGGTATTTAATTTTGTTTTTGTCTGTTTCCCCTGTCACGACCTGCATGCATTGTTGTTGTGTTAACTTCAGCTCTTTCTCTTAGTACCCACTCTTGGCATATTAATGATAGGTGTAATGTCTAATGTGATGTTTTATGATTGACAGCTGCAGACAGCAAGAGATGAGGCAGCCAGTGCTCAGAGACAGCTAAAAGAGCAGGAGGCTGAGCTGGTGGCCTCCAGGCACATGTGCTCTCAGCAGGCCCAGGATCTCCTGAACAAGTCCAGTGAGTTTCTAGTACAGGATCTCACACAGGCACATGCATACTGTCAGTCTTATTTATTTCCTCTAGCCTGCCAGGATATACGCTTGTAACATCTCAGCATGCTCAGTGCTCTCTGCAGATACTAGCTAGGCTGTAGCGCTGGTGTACACTTGTACAAATGTATATGTACATACATGCATATGTGCAGCTTAAGTGGCCCTATCCATGGCTTCATATTACTGTAAATGTGTACACGCTACAGCATATAATATATGTACCACTATCCAAACATATATACATGTAAACTTTCAGAAATAATTGACTTTATGTGGGAATTTAATTAATGCTACATCTGGAGCACATATACATGTATTTGTAAGATGTGAAAGGTATAAGAAGCAAATGATACTTCGTAAGTAACTAAACACAAAATGCACCTGTTTCACAGTTGAATTTGTCACAAATAATGCGATACATAATTATAATAATAATAGTATGCATGTTGCTGAGCTTTTAAAGATATGCTTTGTACTGTACTTTGTTTTTTGGGTGAACCCTCAAAAATTGAAAACATAAATCCTTAAAGGGGCCCTCTACAGGTCATAATGTAAGAAATTCAGTAATACATCATTATGAGCATCCGCTACATTACATGTGAGGACAAGAAACTTGTATCACACACTGAAAGGCAATATGAAATAGACTGGGCTCAAGTTTCAAAGCTAATTTATAGACTCTTGTTTTTTTTATTAAGTAATCACTGGAAACTGTGCCTATAATAAGAATGAAGATTCTTAGCCATCCAGGTAAGCAATAAATTAAATAAAATCTGAGACTGATCTATTGGAAGAACCATTGTATTCGTGCAAGCTGTAAGGCGACTTGTAAAGTAGGCCCGATGCATATATATAATCAGTTCCTCATGAGAAACATTTACTCTGTTGAAGGTGATAGGATATCACTGCAGTCTTAGTCTTAAATATACAAAGAGTTCTTCCAGTAGATGTGCGCCTATAATAATTTATTTCATTAAGTGTTGACTTTTGTTTTCAGGTTTGATTGGTGAGCTAGAAGCTACACGACTACAGCATCAATCCAAAATTGTTGATCTTCAGTCAGAGTTGGCAAAACTTCAAGACAAATTAAAATGGTTGGAAAAAGAACGACACGATCTGGAGAACCAACAGTCCACTCTTTCGCAGACTTCCAGCTCAAAATTAAAATCCCTAGAACAGGTGAGCAGTTATTGTACCGGTGAAGAACTTCCTGTGAAGAAGTGTAAATTTTTAGGAACAAAAAAATGTAGTGAAATGTTACTTTTAGTGCTGAAACTTACACCCTGTTTTTCATATAAACCTCAAAGCATCTTTCTCAGGCCAACATGACACCAAGAAAGAGGAAAAGTGGGCAACATAGTCGTGGATGAAATTGAAGGCCATTTGTCTTATTTTCATAATTCACAACAGATTTCCTTTGGTGCAGCTGTAAGTGTCCTAAAATTTTTGAAAAAAAAAAAGGAGAGCTTTTTTTTACAGGTAAATGAAGGTCTAAAGTATTGCTTTCTATGATGAAAATTTTCCAGTTGGACATATCCTGCTTTCCAAACTAACATCAGAATACATGTATCTTTCTAAGAACTTTCTAAGAAATCAGGCTAAATGAGCAACTTAGCCATGGGGAAATCTTCAGGTCTGTGTGTGATAATTAGAAATGTAAGTCAAAATTTGTAATTATGCAGATATATTTGAAGTGAACCAATTGCATCACAATTGAGGATTTATTTATTACTAGTGCTTGAGTGATGGTGTTGTCGCTGTGCTGAATTCTTGTTACAATTGTAACAATGAAAATGTAGTATTATCCATGTCTTTATTCTTGTGTCTCTGACTATGGCAGGCCCTGGAGGATATCTCAGTGGAGAAGCAGACAATGAAAGAAAGATACGACAGAGAAATCCTGAGTATGAATAAACAGTTTGAAGAACGAGAGAGAAAACTTCTGTCTGATCACGCCAATCATCTGGACGATCTCACCAATCAACATCAGAATCAGCTGAAACTTGAGAAGGAACAGGCTCTGAAAACTCTCGATGAAACCACTCGAGTAAGTTTAAGTATCACTGAATTATAGTTTTGGACTTTTTGCTAACTTTTAGTACAAGAACTGTGCTATCCTCTCTGTTGTAGCCACTGCATATGTGACATATGCAGAAAATTTTGAGGAAACGTTAATGAGATACATAGATAGATGTATACTGTATTGGACCAATTAGTCCTGAAGAATATACATATTATAATTAAGTAACTGACAGGTGAACAGTTGTTGGAAAGGTATACCTTTAGCATATATTTTGTTACAATATGTTGTTGATTCTGTATTGTGCTTTGTATCACAGATGCCATTAAACTGTACATTTTATTTCCTGTAACCATTTCATTGAGTACTATCTGACAGTTAATTTTGTTTTTTCCTCCAGAATTTAGAGAAGAAGCTGGAAGAAGAATGTGACAGACTAACTACAGAGAAGGCTGCCATTGTCACAGAGTTTGAGAAGGTCAAAGCTGATTTGTTTGGTAGGCTGCAGGAAGCTGAGAAAGAGGTAGGCATTTAACCGTGGCTGAAACACAGAGGTTCGATCAGGTGATGTGGACAAGGCAAAGTGTTCATGTTCACATTGTTTTTTACTCCATGTGACGTCTCCTTTATTTTTTGTGGCAGATAAATATCATGTTCCCAGTTATAGGCCTAATGCGATAGGTTATGTTTTAATTGTATTGTATGCACTATATTTGTAAAATTCAAAATGTTTTGTTTCCTCAAAATCTTAACTTCAATTTTGAGCTGAATGGTTTTTGCAGATTCGTCGGCTAAATTAGAGATTTACTTTGGTTTTCGTAGGAAGCTCATATTTAGGTTGTGTATAAAATACATGTAGAAGATATCACACATAATAATCCATGTATACATATATGAAGGTTGAGAGCAGCATGTGAGTGGAAATTGTTGTACTGTTGCCAGGTGGAGAGATTGGAGAGAGCTGTAAAGGATAGTGAGTCGGGGCTGGGCACCGCCTCAGTGCATCTCAACAATCTGAAGGAGGCCTCAGCCAGGCTCAAACAGGAGCTGGATAGCAGTAGAGCTGAGCTCAAACAGGCTAAGACTAATGCTGCTAATTTACAGGTGAGCCGGCCAAGGAAGTCATGCATGTAGGTAGTGATTAAGATTGAGGTATCATACATGTACATGTAGCTAGTGATTGGACTGAGGTATCATACATGCAACTAGTAATTGGGATTGAGGTATCATACATGTAGCTAGTGACTGGAGTGAGGCATCACTTATGTAGCTAGTGATTGGATTGTGGAATCATGCATACAGCTAGTGATTGGATTGAGGCATCATATATTAAGCTAGTGATTGGATTGAGGTATCGTACTCGTGGCTGGTGACTGGATTGATGTATCATACACGTGGCTGGTGACTGGATTGAGGTATCATACACGTGGCTAGTGACTGGATTGAGGTATCATACACGAGGCTAGTGACTGGATTGAGGTATCATACACGAGGCTAGTGACTGGATTGAGGTATCATACATGGAGCTAGAGAATGGATTCAGGTATGTTTTTACTGCCTGCAAATGCTTTTATGGATGCAATAAAATTGTGGATGACAATTGTGAAAGGCTGTTCCTTTTTCTTTGTTTGTATGTTATTATAACTGTGGATAGATGATCTTGTTAGGGAAAGTACTGCAGTGTCCTAAGTCAGACTTACTGATAACCTAAATTATTATTCCTGGATTTAATTTTAAACTTTTGTCTAGGAAGTCTAAGATGGCTGTTAATATTAAAAAATAAAAATTCCAACGACAAGCTCAAATTGTTTTGAAGATAAGACTAGTATATACTGAAGCCCTAGACAGCTTTAGGAATCCAGGATCACGTAGAATTTTGAAGTTTTAGTGAAGTAATTTATTCTGAAGTTGAAACTAAGTAAAGTGTAAAACAGGGTTTTGATCACAGGGTGGACAGAGGGGAGATAATTAAGCCCTGAAGAGATTGGCATGAAATTTATGTGAAGTTGCTATACACCGATAACAAGCACCATGTGGGATACAAAATACTGTCACAGACCTTCTCGCTGAATTGAATTTTATGTGTTGTCATAATTTGATTGTTTCAGGCTGAGATGGACAAGATGAAGCTTTCTTATGAGGCAAAATTAACTGCGGCAGAGCATGACTTACAGACAAGAACGCAACAGCTTACAGCCGACTTGGAGAAGAAGTGGACGGACACATTAAGGTTTGCATCAGGGAAGAATACAGGAAGTTATTTAATTGGCTATGTTTTATTTACACGTAATGGATTGGTGTTATGTGCAGTGCTCAAGAATCTTTCATTTATGCAACAGTGATACTTTCATGGGTGGGGAAAACAGGGCACATCCTAGAGCAAAGTGGTAATGTAGGTATCAGGAGCTTGATTTGTACATGCAGTCTCATTTGTAAGTTGATCTTTGGGAACACCCATCTCAAATGTGGCCAGCGAGGGTCCTGAGTGCTTATGAATGTTGCCCTCTTCTTCTACATCTTCTGCCCAGGCGTCACTTATCGAAACGAACCCAAGCATGCAAACATATATAGGTGGGAAAGTAAAGGAATTCCCATTTTAACATTACAAGTTGCATGTAAACGTATACCATAGTAAAAATGTAAGTTTTATTTGAGTGGAATTTAATTTTAATATTTTCACAGCATATAATTGTAACATATCTTGACATATCAATATGAAAGTAGCAATAATGATAATATCCAAGCCAAAGCATCATGATTTATACCATAATACCGAAGGGAAAATGTTCCTATTCCATAACCCAGAGCTTTATAAACAGACCCTACAATAACATGTTCTTCTTGTAGAAAGGAAACAGAGCGGCTACGAGAGGATCTGGTCAGGCAAAAGGACGATGAGATGAAGGCAGCTCTGGTCCAGCTAACTAAGCTGAAGGATGAGGAGCTGGCATGTGTGAGGGAGGAGAGGGAACGACAGGTCACCATGCTCCTCACCCAGGTACGTGGGCAGGGTCAGCAGGTGAACAGAGTTTTGTGGTTGTCTTTGTTGTTCTTGGGATAGTGTTCTTCTTGATGGTGGGGTATATTTATGAACTGCCAATGCATTGTAGCTTGTGACTGCATGTTGGTCTGCAACCTTATTTGTCTCCAGGGTTGATTGACTGTGGTGAGAACAAGGATTGTGGTAGTGTCCTTGTAGTGTTAGGTCACCGTTTACTTATTTACTGAAGTTTTCTTACTTCAGAGGTAGATGTATGTATTTGTCTCAACAAATTGCTTAAAATTTGTGTCTTTGTAGTGAACTTGATATTGATATGGTCTGCTTGTTTGATTACTTCATTGCCCTGGTTTCTGAGATACACATGGAGACAAACTCAAACCTGGGTCTCATTCAGTTCTAAGTGCCCTGTAATCCTGTATTTAATCCAATTAAGTGATTCAAAACAAAGGTATATACATGGTATTATATTGCTATCAGTTTGTTTGGATATTGACAGATATCTGATTTGAAGAACAAGATGGAGACTTCTGAGTCTTCAGCCTCCGAAAGTCTGAACAAATTACGTCAGGAGATGGAAGAGGAGAGAAAGAGGCTGGAGGAGGAAGTGAAAAAAGTGGAGAATGAGAGCTGTGTAAAGGTAGACAACCTGGAGAGGGATCACAGAGGGCAGATGGAGGCACTGCAGAAACAGAAGGAGGATCAGTTAGCTGTGAGTTCATCCTGTAACCAGTAATACCTGTATTTTGCCTTCTAAGGAAATTCATGCCGTAACATTAACAGCAAGTCTGTGGCCTGTTTTATGTCAAGGTACTGTGTTGATTACATTTTTGTCTTCAGTATGTGATCTAATTCTGCCTATCAAACTGAATCTAATTCAGAAATTTACCTCACTATATATACAGGTGTTGTTGTTAATTATAAAGATATAATATAATTGTTGGCTTTGTCATAATGATATGACCTGGCAATGTGAGGGATTATTAAAGTCCTGACAGTTACATTAATAAGCTGAATCGGCATTTGAGCTGTCTCGCGAGATAAACACTGTTTGGGGAAGACAGGGATGGGTGCTTTCACAAAGTAACGCAAAATAACTCTAAAAAGATGCGATTCCTGGTAGTTGCTATAGAATACACATCTGACAGACACAATTCTGCGACCCCTTTTCGCTTTGTGTGAGCATAATCCAGAAAATTAGCCAAGAAAAACTGACTGAAAGGAGTTTGTGGAATTTGACAACCAGAAATCCTGTCTCTTAGTGTTATGTTGTGTTAGCTTCCCGGGAGCACCCACCCACGAATCACCCAAACAGCGTTAATCTTGCAAGACGGCTCCAATGCTGATTCGGCTTATGTGTCACATATGACCGCCATACTTGAAATGTGGCAGGAAAATTCACCGTATACAAACAACATAAATAGGAACTTTCTGCTACTGTTCCCCTGACACTATTGAGAAGCATTGAAGAAATTGAACACTAAGTTGAACACATTCACCACACATTTATGTATGTGTTGTTCACAGGATCTAGAGCAGAGGTTGAAGACTGCACACCTGGAAGAGATGCAGGGGCAGATAACTGCTCACAAGGCAGCCCTGGATAATGCACTGAAAGAATCTGAGCAAGCTAAACTTGTTCACTTGGGAGATTTGAAAGCAAAACATAAGCATGATTTAGGTGAGCTAACTTGCATTTGCTTCTTTGCTTGTATATTTTTACGTAACTGTATTCATTTGGTAAACATGCTGGTGTTTGAGGTATTTTTATTTTTAAATAATCACTCATGCACACAACATAGGCATTTGGAATGGAAATGGACTTGATAGGAGTGCATGTTATTTACATGTATGAAAGATGATGTGACATGTCAGTGTCTCTGAACTTTCTCTTAAGGGCGTCAAGTATTTAAATACTTCAAATTTCTGGCACTAACCCTACGTATACATATACTCGGCTACGTGAAATGTTATGTTCCACAGACACGTTAAGATCCCAGCTGACAGAGGCTCACTCTGTGGAGTTACAACAACAGGGTGAGGCACATCAGTCACAGATCCATGCAGCCAGGCTAGAGCTGGAGCGCTCTGTAGAGATCACTAGGCAAAAGGTGTGTAACTGTATTCATGATACTGTTCTGGATGTGACATATAACAGTACCGTGAAACGGATTTGAGATGTACAGTTTAATGTTATTTTAAAATCACATAGTCAGGTGGTCTGTTGCCATGGAGAATATTTAAATTTATGCAAAAGAAACCTTACTTGGCTTCCTAAATTTACGAAAGCTGTGAATTGTATCAACATAACAGCACTGGGGCTCTTTGTACTTGCATTTTTCCCAAACAAAAAAAACCCCCAAAACAACAGCAAACATTACCCCGTTTTTTGCCATTTTACTTTATCTTTAACACTCAGCAAGAGCTCGTAATAAACCCACTGAAAATTTCACAGATTTTTTACCTCTTTGTAAATGCCACTTTAACAGGGGTGTGGGGGTTTGAATGTGAAAGTACAACATTTACAAAATATCAGCTATAATTTTTTTCGTCAATTGCAAATCATGCCTTCCTTAATTATAGACCTGAGTGTTCCCTTTTTTTTTCAATGTCGTCAGGAAAGAGATCACAAGAATAAAACAGAAGAGTTACAGTCTGAAATTTCCCAGCGAGAGAGACACATTAAAAATTTGGACGATGAAGGTCACAAACTGAGACGCCAACTGGAGTACTTGTCACTTGAGATAGAAAACAAAGGGAAGGAAATCTCCAAGGTCAAAGCCGATGCGAATATGGCACTGAAGTGAGTTAGTGCTTCATTGGGTTTGATGTGTGTGTTCAAATGTGTGTCAGAATATTGCATGTATCTTGTGTTCAGTGGTTCAGTGAACACTTCAACTTACTCAAGCAATCAATCAATGATTGAGAACGGACAGTGTTCTTTGCCTTTGATTTTCATTTATAGTTTATTTATAGACATCTCATGTTTCTTGGTGTCCCAGTAGCTAGTCGAGTAGCAGAAACATTCAAAAGTTTAAAATCCAGTAGGTGATGAAGTTTGAAGTCTGCTGGAACATCTTGTGGTATGACAGGGATGGAGGATGTCTGAGTGAAAGGACTGAATATATATGGATGCAGTTTCACAGGGTAATCAGCATTTTATGATATGGAATGATTGAAATGTTCATGCAGTATTACACAAAAACCAGGCCATCCGTAAACAATTCTTTGTTGCATGCAGAGCAACCCAATCACAAAAATAAAGTTGGCCAGTATTGAATTTTTTCTTATTCTTGGTAATGAAATAATGATTTAAAAGAAATTGACATGGAGAGAAAAATGAAAGAAGAATTTCCACCTAAAGCCAAATAAGGTTTGTTTTTCGAAAATCCCTTTTTCTGAGGGTCGATCCGGTTACCCGTAACAAACATTTTATTAATGATTTCCCCATCAAAAAATGTCTGACATGAGAACTTCCCCCCAATTTTTTAGGGCACAGGAAGAATCTCTGAGAGCTCACCATGAAGCTGACCTGACCAACCTGGCCGCTGATCATCTCAGGGAGACACAGGAAATGCTGGTCGAGTTTAACAGAGCTCAGGATCTTCTCAAGGACAAAATATCAGAACTGAATGTCATGTGAGTACCGCTATATGGATCTGTGCACTGTCCTCTGTAGAACTGCCGAGCAAAATTTCTTCAGCCAGTTATTTAGCTGTACTTGTACTCTTGTCAGAGTGTTAGATTGGTCAGCTGAGGACAAACTTGATAATTACTGGAGCATTGGAATGCCTTTCTATTTTCTCTTACATGATTCACCGACAGGGCCTGTGCTGGCTCATGAGTCTTGAAGTGCTTGCCCATAAATAGGTAATTATTCAGATGTAGCTCTCAATGGGTGGACTGCGGCTTCAGGTCAGCAGGTTTAGCTGGTGCGAAGCGAAGGGTGGAGGTTTACTTCTCTTTTCTCCACCCATAAACTGCCTTTGTATAATTGAAGAATTTACAGACCATTAGGATGTGCTAAATGGCAGAGATCCCGTGGTACAGTTTGCTGCCTGGAAATGGTACATTTTTATAAAAAAAAAAAAGCATTTCACCTTAAAATGGTAGCCTACGGATGGTCTTGACTCTCTCCGGTCTCCTCCCACCATAATGCTGGCCACCATCGTACAAGTGAAAATATTTTTGAGTTCCACCCAAAACACCTATCAGGTGGATGATAAATTCATCAAAATGTTCTTGCAAGTAGTTTGTTAACTTATGAGAAATGCTTCTGCAATGTGTACCTTCCACTTTGATGTTCAGTATTAAAGGGCCCTAATTGCCATGAGCTCTGTTAAACTTTTAATATAGATCACTCCAAAGATACATGGCTGACTTCTGTCCTAGCAGGAGCCAGCTATGGCTGAGTGGTTATGAAGATGATTGCCTTTCAATCACTAGGACACATGAAGTGTGGGTTCAAATCAGGCAGACGGAATTTGTAGAGCCATGTCGCACATTTGATAGCTTGCCAGTGTACAAGTGGCATAGGACAGCAGTTAAATAATGAAATAAATGTTGCATCTGTGTAGGTTGGAGGAGGCCGAGGAGAGATACAGAATGCGAGATTCCCGTCCTGAGGATTTGGAGCTGATTGAGCAGCTGAGAGAGGCTGTCTCAGAGAGGGAGGGACGCATGAAAGCTTTGATTGTAAGTATTCTCCTTATCAACTTAGTATGCAGACTGGGACACGACATGAGTGAGTAAGGTCGCGCGACTGCTAAACCCCAGGGCAAATGGGGTACAGGCTCAGTCCTTGGCTTGGACAGTGAAGTTTGTGTGAATAACTGGTTCTCAGCATTCTTGTTGTTCGCTGAAGACGACTTTATATCCCACCAGTACGAGGTTCTAGCCTGACATATGGGAAGACTTGTCAGTAGCATGCTAAAGGATGGTGTTCTCCACCCGACTGACTGGCCGATGTGTAAGTTGATAACCTTCAGTATTGTATTAAACAAGAATGAAATAAAGAAGCTAATTTTTAGGTAAGAAGAGCATTTTATGGGAAACTTGATATGTGCATTTTGTGTATTTTGTCAGTGTTCATGACATGATATGTCCCTACATTGTAAGAAAGCTGACTGAAGCAAGAAGTTTGACTTACATCTGTTTTTGTGATCTGACATCTCATTTGTTTTCGGTTGTTAGGATGAGAAGAGGTATTATCAGATGGAGTTAGTCAACAGGGAGACAAATTTCAACAAAGTGTTTAATTCTGCTCCGAATGTTGGAGTGTTAAATCCTTTATCAAAGGTGAGTTGAGGACTTCTGGATATTCTAGGATGGTTTTTAGTCAAGATTAAATGAATCTTTGTAATGCACATTTACCATAACCTCTACCAGTGATACGTAAAGCAACTCCATGATTCCACTCCAGGACATTAAAATCCTTGTTTGTTCTACAGTTCTGGATATTCTGGACAGCCACAACAGCTGCCCTTCAGAACATGTTGTATCTGTATCAGCTAGAGCAGTTGTGCAGTTGGACCAGTAATGTCACACAAATGACATATCACAAGGCTACCAGTTCACTACATTTAAAGGGAAACAGTCCCTGAATTTTCTGTCGATGTCTGTAACAGCACAACTCCGGACCATGTTCTGGACTCTGAAATGAAAGTACCCTACTAGTGCAATAGTGACAGTATTAAGAATAGACAATATATCCATTCTTAAGGATCATGTACTGTGTATACCATTGAAGTTTTTTTTTATTCTTTTCAGCCAAAGAAGAAAGGTGGCACAGGAAAGTTCATCAGTTCACCGAATCTGAATGCCTGGAGCAGTGCTAATAGATTGGACCCGTTACCCAACTCTCCTCTCCATGATGAGAAACTCAACCCCACCAAACCCTTACCTCAGCCAAATTTTGCCAAAAAGTTTGTGAGATAAGCTGACTCCACAATGAGTTTGATTCTCGTTTTCGCGTGTGATTGCCAGTGACAAGACTTTGACCAAAGACTGTGTGACTGCTGATACTGAAGGCTGCCACTGTTAGACGCACCGTAGGAGTTATTCCCCTTCCCAATCTGCTGCTGCTAACTTGACTGGATTACAAGGTTGGAGGACAGAATACTTCCAGTACTGCCATCATGATGCGATATCCAACAGTTGAGATCCAAACAGGGACTTTCACACAAACTTCCTGTGTTTATCTTATCTTATGTCAGGTTATAATAAGTGACTTAAAAACATGGGTTTCAGAAGAGTAACATGTAGGGAACACGGATGTTTCCGAACTTCAAGTGTTTGTGTAATCAGATGTGAATGCTTTTTTTCTTCACTTGAATACATTACGGTGCATTTACAGAAGAGAACGTCTGTGTCATGGTCACTTTTGTCTCTGGAAGAAGAGTGAAATGTTTTCTGGCCATCGCAGACCTAAGGGTGTTTTAAGCTTCGTTTAGTGCCTCATCTTGGTTATTAACAAAACCAGTATTACTATTTATTTTCGATTAGAAATTTGCAATCCTGTCATCTATCCCATTTGTATGTGCTGTCAGCCAATGTTTTGTAAGGTATTTTATACTATATGCAGTTTAGTTGCTTTGTTCATTTTATTATTCGTTAATATATAGATATACATGTATATCATTTTACTTGTGCAGGACGTGGAGGTTTTATCATAATACATGGAAACTGTGAGTACTACTTAGTAATATACTGTAGCACCAGATGTTCTTGAGGCACTCTGAGAAAAAAATAAGTTCAGCGGAACCTATGATGTGCAAGTCTCCCCTCATTCACAGGTAAACTGGGACAGGGAACTTACCTTGCAAGTTACCCCCATCTCCCATCACAACACACTATAGCCACTTGTACACCCTGGTAGTTTATGTTGTGTATTTTGTCAAAGATAGGTACTTTTAGACGAAGTATGTATTATTGTTCATACTTGTATGAAATACAGACTGGTATTTATAAACTGTCATGATGTATAGCACAAGACTGTGATACTGAATACATTATTTACCTGATGCAAAACTGTTTTGTCTTGCATAAAATATTGTTTTGTGACATATTGCCACTATCAAGCCATGTATGCCTCCCTTTGTGTGAACGCTGGCTTGCGGAAATTGATTATTACTGCTAGTTTATGCAAGAAAGGGCAAAGGGCAACATAAAGTTGAAGGTGTATGTGGACATCTACGCTGCTTTTCCATATCCTCATGGAGTTCCGTAATCCTCTCTCTCCTCAATGTTATCCCCATATAAAAAGGGAAATTCTCATTTGAAGGAAAATTCTGAATTTTTAAATCAGGTTGATATATTCATATATTTATCACTCACATGACAGAACCATATGCACCACCATGCTGGTGTTTCCTGTGTAACAATTCATATCTAATGAACACAATCATCTTCTCTAATTTGTAACACGCACTTGCATATTTACATTTACAGCACTATTGCATATTTTACTGTCAGCTCCATATACTTAGACATAGATCCCTAAGTACATGTAGAACCAGGGATGTTTATTACATTATAGGTCAGGTGATACAAACTCATAAATGTTCGTTTAAGGACAATTCTATGGATTATCTTTCCAAACTTCAACACTAGATTTTGAGAAGGGAGAATGTCACATCACATTATAAAGCATAAGGGCATTTCATTAAATCTTGATTTGCTCTTATACTCCATGATACAAACACCATGTTAGCAAGCTATCACTCTCTACCATACATTTACCATGACATTACACACTGATTTATCTTATTATTACATGATTCCACCTCGATTTTGAGACAATCTCTGTCTCCATGTATCTGTGGCGTCAAGCATATTCACCAACATTCTAACCACAGGGCTGCGGGCAGTTACTGCATGGTACTACTTTGCTGATGACTGCACAAAATTCAGCGGCCGCTGCACAGTGTTGCAAGATTTATTTCTGGAACTGCTGCAGTGTGGCTACTGACTCTGCAGCACCATCATGACATTTACCACTTGCACAGTACTGCTGATGAACAAATGTAGTACTGCTCAGATTGCTGGATGCCAGTCAGTGCTGTGCAGATAGTTTTCCTGTGTAAGATCACTCCAGGAGTTTTCTGAATGTGTATATTCCTTGACTGTATCATGAATCCCTCATGTTCAAACCATATAACCTGAAGTTCCTGGTCAGAGTCTGCTGAAGTGTATCCATTCCCTGGCTGTTATCTGTTTCCTTCTGCTGATAGACTCAGGGTGTGAATCTCAAGTTCATGGGTGGCAGACTACTAAAGGGTGTGTGCTCCCCGGAGGGTAACTGGTCATCTGTGATTGACACGTTCACCTCCTGCATCTGAGCCCCTTCCCTCATACGCAGGTTGGATATCTCCTTCAGCATGTCCTTTGCCTCTTCTCTAGTCTACAATGTAACAATGGCTACTGTTACACAGTACATAATCAGGGCTGGCAATTTATTACACTATTTCTGGTGTAATCAAACCTGGAAATTGTAGTAAACTTCTTGCAAGACCGCTGTATTCATACATCACTTGCCTGGCTGCAAACAATGTCATTGCTGGAAGAAACTGCAGTGTACCATCAGCCTTTGGCATGTCACTGACAATCTTTCCCATGCAGGTTTTCACTTTGGTTGGAATTTATTACAGTATTTCTGGTCTAACCACAGCTGGAAATTGTGGAAAAATTCTTGCAAGACTGTTGTATTCATACATCACTTGCTCGGCAGCAAACAATGTCACTGGTGGAAGAAAGTGCAGTAAACCATCAGCCTTTGGCATGTCACTGACAATCTTTCCCATGCAGGTTTTCACTTTGTAGTGATCTCTAGCTAAATTCAAGTAAGACAACCTGGGCAATCCTACTAGCTCTGTCAACTTTAAAGCAGTTGAGACACTGAATAGAGTTTTGAAAGTTCCCTGTCAAAAGCAGCACTTAATCCAGATCTCATGTGTCTGAGGTATTAAAACCGAATATAACTACACATGCAGCATGATAACTTATCATCATTATCACCACTGTCTTACCTCACTAAACTCGGCACACTTCTGAGCTGCACTTAAGGCCTCATCCAACATCTCCCTTTTCAGGTAGTAGTTTGAGAGGAACAGGTAGGCTTGACTTTGATCTTCACGGTTATAGTTCTGACAGAAAGAAGCAGCCATATAATAACATACCAAATATGCTTACAACTGATTCACACTATCTGCAACACTTTGACTCTCTTGCAGCAATAAAAACAAGCATAAATTCTGGAAGAATTGCTGTTGCCACACGTCCCTGGTTGTTGTGTGGCCTCGTAGATAAATTCCGTGTATGTAGTGGTTGCTTGCTCAACTTTCTTTAACATCTTCTATAATGTTAAAATCTAAGTACCTGGATATCACAAGTAATTTTTTTGAATGAGAAAGACAAAAAAAAAATATCTATGTGGAAAATACAGCACTGTCAGCCCATGGTGCATTATCGGTAATTTAAACACAGAGACGTATCCCAAAGATGACTGACAGCCTGTTGTTTGAACAAGGTGAGGGAATGACATCTATATCCTCTCTGCAGAATATGAACCTGATCCATGCAGTCTGATACTGCATAATTTGACCGTCCTCTTTATGGCCAATGAAAACACCAATGAAATAAAGAAATAAATTATTCTAGGAAGGCTGACAAATCATGCCTACTTACCCCCTCTTGTGTGGCCTCAAAGATAAACTCTGTGTACGTAGCAGCTGCCTGTTCGTCTTCTTTCAACTTCTCATACAATCTTAAAACGTCAGTACCAGGGATCATTCATTACTACACAGTCAGCTATAGTCTGACAGTACTCCGGGTCATTTTTTTGAACGTGGAAGTTAACAGAATTTGGATAAAAAAAAAGTAACATTTCACATCTTAAAAGTACACATAATTTCAGAGATATCAATGCTTGGAGCCCTTGACACATCAGATTTCTGTTAATTTGTTCTGCTCACGAGACCAATGTTTTACACAAAAGTTGTGACTTTCAGAGTGACCCCCTGATGATGGCAAGATAAATTGCTGAAGTGCTGAGTCAAAATGAAGCTTTCTTTTTTAGGAATCACACTACTTGTGTATTACGATGAACTTTTCAGTGGATCTACTGGATTTTGGGTCATGTGCTGAATGCATTGCATAAAATTCAATGCCAATACAAAGGCAGATAGTGACAAGTTCACTCATCTTTACCATTTAATACCATCTAATAATCAAGTTTCCGTAGTATTGTGTGCATAGAATGAATACTTGAGTAATTTAGCGTCATCAGGACCTACACTTTTGATGATATTTTATCGCCGTACCGAAAATGTCCCATTCATCCCAACAACATCCTGGGGTAAACTAGTAAAATGTCCAGAGATCACCGCCTCTATAACCCAGATGAAATGAGTTGACTTACCTTGCCAGTCTTATCAGAGCCAACCCTTCTACATCGCCTAAACTGTGGGCTTTCCAGAAACACTTCTTGGCTTCCTGTAGTCGGTCCAGTTTCTCATAGCTCTCTCCCATGGCAACAACCATACGCGAGTCATTGGGCCTGTAACACATATTTATTTTATCATAAAGACAAAAATAAAATTCACAGAAAACATAACACCCCCCCCCCCAACTCAAACACATAAAAGATGATGACCCATATCAAACGAGACAATTAATAATGAAAAATGAAGATCAGGTCGCTGGCAGGTCATCCCATGTACAAGTGGAGAGGAAGCCAGCATGAGCTGAAGGAACTCAAAAAGTGACTGCATTGTTGAGAAGTTCCTGGTTGTATCCTGATGAGGATTAGTGCATTAGTGAAGGAAACATTACAGTGAACTAGCGCACTAACCACCTCCGTGACAGTAGCCACCTCCCCTCCCCCCCCCATCATCCCACGGTACTCACTCTCACTATCCCTGGAGATAAAAATCTGGTACATATACTCTTTAATGGCACAACCTACCTCAACTGATGTGCTTGTCTGTAATAATATAGAGAATAAAATGGCATCTTCATGATTTCATAGGTCTGTCCCAGCCCATACCAAGCCCTGTAGTCTCTCCTGTTCACCTCTGACAAGAGAAAACACACAGCCAGCCATGGTGTATAGTCAGTTGGTTAAACTGTCCACAGCAAATTCTTCTAATATAGGACCTTTCTTCTTCAGCTGAACAGTTCAGTACTGGGGATGTCGTTTCTTTACCCAATTAACTTGTTACCTGGGTATGATGAGGCTGATCATCACTGCCAAAGAACATATTTAAACAAGGAGACAGTACATGTTTTTTGTTGCAAAAATAAGGGGAGACAACAGAGGACTCTCTGCACAAATCTTGTATGCTCCCCACCAACAAAGTTGACAGGAACCATCAACTCATTTGCATAATTGTAAGTTTTCAACCTTTTCGAATGTTTATACGGTGTTTATTCATGAGTAATATTCTGTTTAGACTGATAAAATTACGCTTTGTGCGATGCCCTAAACCTGTTCAACACAACCAATGTAGGTTTGTCTCCAAAATCACATTAAAAAGGCGCATAACTCACTGACAGCTGCCCTATCATAGGAAAAAAGACTGAGGACTCTTCTGCATCCACTGAGCTGTTGAATACAGCAGTTTACCTTTTATAGTGTTAAATCATGGGCTGGGTGCAAAGATGTGATATCACACAAATAAATTTCCCCAACACTGCAAATGTTTTGTCAAAAAAAATCGAATGAAAACACTAACAATTTCCTGGGCCTGCATGAACCAATTTCGTTTTTATTTTTTCTTGGCAAAGAAGAAGAAGAAAAAATTTCTAGGTATATCCCTGTGCGACTAATGAGGATAAGACAGCAGATGAGCCCACCCACGGCTTGTCTGTAGGCCTGAATGGCTGCCGAGGAGTTCTTCATCTCCATGAACTCGTGTCCAATCAGTGTCCAGGCTGACAGGTAGTGAGGGTTGAGTCGCAGTGCACGCTGGAAGTACAGCACCGCCTTCTCATGCTGGGAACGCAGAGAGTAGTAGTTTCCTGAAACACCCACAAAAATCACAGTTACTGCTGCTTGTGATACAGGATAACACATTAGCTGGTTTAGTTTCACATTAGCTCCTGGCAAGGCATTTCTACATTATTATACATGTGGGTACACGAATCTGACTTCAGACCCCTGGCGAGAAATTAAAAGGGGTAGGGTGCAAAAGTTCAGAGCAGCTTACCTATAACACAGCACGTCTCCATCCTGTACTTGTCTATGTCACAGCAGCGGTGAGCCAGGTAGGCCAGTTCTGCTCTCATTTCCTGAGCAAAGAGTATTCAAGTCTGGTTATGTCAGAGTAAATGTGACCCAGTATTACGTATATCATTCTTGTTTAGTACCCACATAATGGCTACATGTACCACGTTCAAACTCTTAAGGGTCAAATCACATTACAGAAGAGGTTTTCATGTCTCACCCTGTAACTTCTCTCCCACCAACCTGTCTCAGCATTTACTAGCCATTTGATAATTTTCCATTTGGTCAATAATATTATGTACAATACTCTATTGTACAAGTACAAATGTTTAAGAACAATTCACAAATGCACATATTTTTATAATGAACAATCCAAGCCCTGTTCAGTTATAATCAGATGTTCAGATTTATGAGAGCTTTCAAAAGGATTTTACACTCTACCAAAGAGCATTTTCACTTTCTCACACTACAACCCAATTATTTCAACTCGCGCACGATACTCTACATTTAATAATTTGATCGTTTTTTTTATGCTGTGCACAAGAATACTTCACTTATATGACGGCGACCAGCATTTTGGTAGGGGGAAACCAGGCAGAGAGGAAGCCAGCATGAGAATGGTTTGAACTCACAGCAAATGCATTAATGAGAGGCACCTGGGTCATTATGCTACATTATGCCATGAAGGCCCCCTCATATGCTATACATGTAGTTGTGATAATCAACTGGTGAAATTACAATGTCAGGCTTCAGACGGCCTATTAAAGCAAAGCTTTTAAAGTGGCAGAGCAATACCATAATGTTTTTATCATGTTTTTTTCATCAAAGTATATGGAGCAGAATTATTTGATTCTATTGTGGGTTTAATGGACCATATTAATAATATGTGTCAATAGAAATGTCACCAAACTTTTTTACACCTTTATGTTCAACACTTTACGAACTATAGTCAAGTAATGTGTGTCTGCCTGTATGGAAAAGCTTATATGACTAATACCAAAGTTATGATTTGGGACCAGTCAAAAACTGGCTTGACGGCACTCTTGTCATGTGTCATCAATATGATCCATAAAACCCACCATACAATCCAAACAATGCACTCAATTTAATTTGGTCCAAAAAAAAAATCCGGAAAAATCAGTGAAAGTATATTCAGATACAGATTGTAATGGTGTTTTTGCTCACCGTAACTTCCTTTTTGTGGGGTTTTTCCCTTGAACATTACTTTCAGAGACATAAAACCTCAGCCAAACCACAAAGGTAAACATTTGTCATCACAACTGATGAAGCTCCAATGTAGTTTGTTGACATACCTTGACGTAGAGCAGATTTGAGTATGTATCCATGTTATCTAGTCTGTAAGGGTCGTATTTCTGGAGGTACTCAAATGCCTCGACTGCCTGATCCACAGCTGTCACATAAACACAACCACTTTGACACTAACTTGATTTATGACTTGACCCAGGTTCAATGACATGCTCAACAACACACTGACATGACAGATACAACAGTGGTCTGTTCTCATGAGCAGAGGACGCTGGGGTGAATGGTAAACAATTAGCCTTTGGTAAGTAACAAGATGATTTTCCCCACCAACCACTTGTTCCAACCTACGAAGCAAGCTCAATGTGTATGCCATACTGGCGAGAAGCAAGCCATCTTAAGCAAATTTCACGACCTGTTGTTAAAAAAGCAATTAAAAGTTGACTCCAACTTTAATCTTTACACCAGTCTTCTTTTAACACATAACAACAACTGACACTTGTTTAGACTGAATGTCATTACAAGCTTAATAACTCTGCATACACTTCTGAAGACCATACCACAGGACACAGAGCAACAAGTATTATGCAGCTGTAGTGACTTAAGGCCTCTGCACTCACCCCTGCGGTTATGGAAAGCCAGGGCATTCTGTGCCATGATGTAGGTACTTCTGTAAAAGCCACAGCTGCTGAGTTTCATATACATCTTAACTGCCTCGTCATTCATCTGTAACTCCAGGTAAAGGTGAGCCAGAAAGAACTGCTTCATCCAGTGGTCAGGCAACACTAGGGACGCCATCTGAGGGCAGCAACCATGACAGTCAACTACATTAGCATTACCACCACATCTTATTTACTACTTTATTTCATTGATGTTCAGTGTAGTGGTACAAATTTTTTACCACTCATGAAAATACCAACAAATTAACTGCACAGGAAAATGGCAAACGATCATGTCAGTGTGAAACCACTTGGCACAAATTATGACCATAACTTGTCACACCCATAATCCTTTGAGGTAACCAAGAGAAACCTCTAAGCATACAAGTCACTGGATTTACTTTTATAAATCCTTACAGTGTCAGTTGGTTTGAAGTAGAACACAAGACATCCCGCATATATAACTGGTTGACAATACCTGACGTAACGCCCCTGGGCTCGGCCTGGCTTCCTCCCACCATAAAGCTGGCTGCCGTCATAGGAGTGAAATACGCTCCAGTACAGTGTAAAACACCATTCAAATAAACAAATAAATAAATAAAATCCAGTTTTGTTTCAGTTAGATTTGCCAAATATAAAGCACTCTAGGAAGCCCTGGTGACCGCACCATTTCCCTGTCTGTGATCAGCCGTGTCATCTCCTGCCACGCCCCCCAGTGTAATGGCTCCTTCTCCACAGCTTCCACAAACACATCAATAGCCTCCTTCACAAAGTCCAGCTTCTTCAGCACTACTCCATACCTGGTGGAACAAGACAAGAGCTGTCAGTCATCTGCAGTTACAGTGTAGGTCCATGTCGACAAACCTACCGAGCTTCTACCATTACTGTATTTCCACTAAAAACCTGTTGAGTACTTTTACGGGCAAATAATAGTAGAAAAACATTACTAGTGATATTTTCCCGGTAGAATATGATACTACCTTTCATACCTTTCTATCAACATCAACAAGATTCTCAGGGTCAGGTAAATAATGAGTGACTTTCATGGTCAAAACTGTAGGTCAAAACCAAGTACTGTATGTGGAAACACTTATGCTACCAGTCTAGCTTAAAAATCACATCACATTTTCTGGATATGGCAGGTGAGCCAGCTATTTTGTTTACCCTAATTCTTCCCAGTTTTTTTTGACATCTGGTCTCCTCTTTTTAGCCTGTACTTAACTGTGAAAGGGGTAAACAGTTTCTTTTTCTTCCACATGACTAGTCCATCCAATGAACAATATATACGTATCTTTACATATCAGGATTAAAAATATAACACAATGAATTATAATTCATCATTCAATACAATGAATTATAATGTTAAGCTAAGTTACAGGTATAGACAATGAATTATAAATTCACTGCAATGAAGTTATAAGTGAAGACAATGAAGTACATTTATAAAGTCCAGTGAAGTTACAAGTAAAAACAATGACTTATCATGTTTAGAAAAGTAGTTACAAGTAAAGACAGTATCCATCCAGCTTCTTCTTCTTGTGTTTTTCTGAGAGCTCTGACTGTAATATCTTCAAAATACCATTCTCTATCTTTTCTGGTGGACCTGCAGGAGTATAGAGAAAATATAACAAAAATAACATTAGGAAACACATGTATGTAGGAAGTGACACACTTAGAGAATTACTGAAATATTGTCATATGGAGAAAAGCGTGAATACGAGGGTAAACTTAATGTGAACAGCATGTAACTGGGGAAATATCATTCAGGAAATATGTGAGAAGATATCAGTAAGAGTATATGTGTATGTGTGGAGGGAGGGGGGATTACCCTGGAAAACAATGGCACTTGTAGTATGCCTGGGAAATTACCTGAGATAAATGTGAGGGAACAAGTGCGACGGGGGGTTATGTGTGCGGAACTTGAAGGGGAAGGTCGGGATGGTGGGAAAATCTTGGAGGGTCAGGAAAATGATTATGTAGCAAATGCTGCTGAAGGGAAAATATCAATACACTGATATATAGCCAGGGCAACCTGCAGATGGTTGTGGATTTCCCCCGATGGCTCTGCCCAGTTTCTTCCCACCATAATGCTGGCTGCTGTCATATAAGTGAAATATTCTTGAGTACAGCATAAAACAGCAATCAAATAAATAAATAAATGAATAAATGCAGCCGAGGAAAACATAAAATACAATGAGACCTATGTATATAATCCTGGACACAAGAGAATGCTTTCACCAAAACTAAATTTTATTTCCTCCATCTCCTTCCCTGAACTGGCCACTGTCCACATATTATTACAGGAGTTATGGTATCTATTAACAAAGCAATTATCATACGAGATCCTGGAAATGTCTATTTGATACACAAATTGAGGAGATCTGCACATCTTCAGCATAATACTTACCAATAGAGTCTGGTCTGTTATCTGTTTTCCGTTTCTCGTCAGCTAGGTAGCGGGAATACATATAGAGGAAGTACACCTTTGGGTGGGAGCAGTCTTGTAAGAAATATGCAGCTCTGTCATATTCCTTGACATCAAAGTAGCTTTTGGCCAATGTGTACCTCTCATAATCCTCATCAAGTGTCTGCATAATGAGAAAAACACTCACGCCTCGAGTAGATATTCCACCAATAAATAACTGTGGTGTGGGACAACATACTTCCTTTGCTTACTGCCAAAATTCATAAAGCCAGGGTAAGAAGGAATTGATCTGGCAGATTAAGAATTACAAAGAAGATAGAATGGGATCCAGAGGGATCACCACCTCCGCGGCACGACAGTAAAGAACTTATTTAAGGATTCATGAAACTAATATTTCTTATACATGTAGAGTGTACTCTCTTTTTTTAGTGTGTGACATGCACGGCTACATATTAAGTTACCAGCCTTCTTTCTTCTTTCCAGGGTTTAAATAGATGTTTAAACATGAACTCCACTGTAGCTCAGATATTTGGATGTGACTACACCAGTGCAGTCATAGAACCTTCCATTTCAGGGAGTAGTGCCAGAGTTCTACCACCTCGCAACTCTGCCACTTATGTTATGTCTCCTGCCAAAGTACAGACACTTGCAAACACGCGATCTCACCTTCATTACTTAAGAGCTGACCAGAAAAGAAGATCATCACTTCATTGTAAAGCAAAAACGACACCATGTTTTATGGTTAAGCGCCACAAACAGAAGTGCCGCCATAGCCATGACATCATTTTTGTTCCAACATTGAGTAATGATCTTCCAGGCTGGTCAGCTCCTAAATAATGAAGGTGAGGCCATCGAAATTATAGTGCACATGTTTGCGAGTGTCTGTACTTTGGCAGGAGACCTAAGATAACCAGTTGAGTTGCGAGGTGGCAGAACTCTGGCACTACTCTCAGGAAATTAAATGGAAGGTTGTACGATTCCATTGGTATAGAGGTATCCAAATATCAGAGTGACAGTGGAGTTCATGTACAGTGTAGGACTACGTGAAAAAATGTTTTAGAACAAGGCTTCATCAACGCTCCACTGTAAGAAAAACAATTCATGAAAAATAACTCTTTTCAACCATTTTGTTTAATTCTCTATTACTGACCATGAATACTTGACCTTTACAATCATAGTTTTACCGAGCTTTATGGTTCATAAAAGTAGGGGAGCAGCCTTTTGAGCACCCTTGTAAACACATCTATATCTAACTATGAAGTATACACTAGTAATAACTGACCTGAGATTTTTGTATAATTTCTTGTATTTCTTTGTAATCAATTCTTTCACGCAAGGCATAAGCCATCTCTGCCATCCTGTTAACAGACATTAACATACATGACTGAGAATCAATGAGAGGTAAGACGATATTTGGTGGCATGGAGACTTGTTTAGACAAGGTGGAAGCCTTTGCTGGTTGCTTATCCACTTCTCAGAAATTTGCTGTGAAAAGGAAATTCTTCAATGAACGACTTCATTCTACCACATAATGTCAATCTAGCCTTTACAACAACCATTACATGTCATAAAAAGTATTTTTAAGTCAAGAAGAATGTGAACAGGTGTTTCTCTCCACCCCCACATGCTGCAATTTCATTTGGGTGTAAATTTCTGGGTAATGCAAGACAAACCGAGTCTGTAGTTATGTTTCCCTCTCAGCTACCATCTTCCCTCACTCACAAGCAGGTGATCAGAGTGTCGCCATTAGAATGACAAATGAAAGTGTACAATGAATGACAACACTATATTTTATATAATGAATGTTCCCTTCTAAAGGAAAACTAATGACAGTGACACTAAATGGAATGGCACTGATATCCTGTGTGACTGTCATTCCAACCTACACAATATTTGAACAACAAATGTTGTTCTGTGGACGTGGAATGACAATGATATCAGTTAAAATGTAATGACACTGATTTCACTTGTCATTTCAACCTACACAGCAATCCAACAACCAATGCTACTGTAGGGAAATGGGATGAGTGATATCATGTGGAATGGCAGATGATGTCAGTATCACTCAATATCCCCAGAGTTGCATTGGTTCTAGGTTTGTTTTGTAAGCTGGAATGACGAGTGACATCAGCATCATTCCAACGGCTACCCAGAGTGGTTTGTAGGTTGCAATGAGAAATGCTATAAGTGTCATTCTATGTACACAGGCAGTATTTCTTCTTAGACTGTAGTGTAGGGTGGAATGATAGGAGATATTTGTGTCATTCCATATCACTAGAGTAGCTTGGTTCAGAGAGTGATGTGTAGTGTGGAATGACTTGGCGATATCAGTGTCATTCCATCTGGTATGGCTGTCTTTGTTCTGCCAAGGTCTAGAGTTTGTTGAGCCACATACAATGGTGAGTAACTCTAAGTTTTTTAATACATCAAGGGAGAATTTCATCTGTAGTCGCACGCATTTCCAGTCTGGAAAAAGGTTATAAAAACATGTGATCACTGCTGTTTAGTAGACTTTGCTGTCTACTATTACAAATAAAACATTGGTAATTTAGCTTGATTGTAATCGGTAAATTCTTTGACCATCCTTCCTCACTGCATTATAAATATAAGCCTTGTTGATAAACAGGCTACATGCAGTAGTATATATGTAGTGAACAGAGAATAATAAACAATGCGATCCTGCCCGCATCCTCTTGATAAATTCTCATGAGGAGAAAAAAGAAGTCAAGTTTCATTAACCTTATATAAATATGGTGTTGTCATTTGTCATTCACTTTCATTCGTCATGATGGAGGCTTAAGGATACCTGGAGAGGGGCTAGATCAGTCTCTGGCCTGGTTTGCCATGCCATTTAGCTGTGCAATAAATGGATTAACTGCAGAGAAGGGTGCATGTTTTTTCAAAGTATCCATTGTCCCTCTAGTAATTCTCCACCTTCATGATGTTTTTCCTCAAACTCCTCTGCAACATCCCGTGTGCGTACAGAAGGCCTTAGTTCAAGGCTGCTCAGACGCTGAAATTTGCAATAGAAATGAAGCAGGCGCTCAAATTTCATGTCTGAGATCTGTGCTAGACTGAACCATGCGACAATGCTGTCTGACTTCCAGACCGGCCCTCTACTCCGATGAAACAAGCCTAACATGGGCCTAAACTGTTATAAAACTCCTCCCTGGAAACTCCCTGTTATAACTACATAACATATTTATTTAGCCCATCAAAGGTATGTTTCCAGGTTATGACTGGTATCCCCATGTGATAACTGTCCAAAAACTGTCCATTGTCGTTAGGCGTTCAAGATGTCGAGACTGTTTTAAACAAACCAAAAGGGAGTCGTTCTGGACTTGCTTTAGGTGGACACAGGAGACCGCAATAATTTAGACAGGCTAAAGAGAATAGCATGTAGTCGACAAGGTTTCCAGAGAGTAGTTTTATTACAGTTTTAGGTTCAGGCACGTTTCTTGGACGTGGAACTCGACAGCCGTTCTAAAACTCAAATCACACTGCTGCACGGTAGAGTATAGGGCAGGTCTCAAAGGTGGAGATTGGAGCGTCGCTGGCCACCACGTCATTTCTAATGCAAAGTTCAACGTCTGAGCAACCTCGGACTTAGGCGGCCCTACCAATAATGTTGTTGTTGTAAAGAAAACTAAGGTTCTGGATTTGTGTGGGTTTGCAGGGGTAAAGCACTTTTTGAGCATGAATTCGAATCATCAACGATTAAATACAGCAATACCACTTTGCGCTGTGCATCAGGCCTCGTTGAGAACATTCTTGTTGAGCCTCGATCAAGTCTTTCTTCACCGCTTTCAAATCCCAACTTAAACTCTCCGCCATGCTTGTTTCTTCTGGGGAGCAGCCATTACTTGTGTAACCATACTAACAAACCTCAGCGCACGCAAAACGGGCGCTTTTCGGGATACCGACTGGCTAACTGCCGTAATAAGATAACATGGCAGAAGTACATATATTTATGATAACATGGATATGTTTAGTTACGGGATACCGCTAGCTAGACAAATTATTTCATTAGAAAATGTGTCATTGATTTATTAATCTGATTGGTATTTTACGCCGTACTCAAGAATGTTTCACTTATACGACGGCGGTCAGCATTACGGTTCCAGGAAACCGGGCAGAGCCGGGGAAACCTACGATCATCCGCATGTTGCTGACAGATCTTCCCACGTACGGCGGGAGAGGTAGCCAGCATGAGCTGGACTTGAACTCACAGTGACCGCATTGATAGGAGGCTTCTGGGTCATAGCGCGCTAATCAACGAAAATGTTGTAGGCAGTAAACCTGATATGTGCCTTGGCTTATATTGCACATAGCCTATTAGCCCAATAGAATATGACTGTGTCCTGAGTTAGAACATACGGTCATATTCTATAGGACTAGTAGTCTATATACGCCACTTGATTTTTAATACCTTAAATGTTGGTTATCTTAGAAATTAAATAAAGTTAAAATGTGAGAGGCAGAAGCTGTATCCTTGTACCTGCATGTATGGCACATGGTATACACTACGCCAGAAAAAAAAAATGACCATAAATACTCAACAGGTTCGACCACAAGTATAGCCTATGTTGACCTTCAAGATGGATATTCTCTGATCTAGAGGCCTACCATAACTCCTGTATTAGTAGGTCTACATAATTTGTTTGATTTATTTATTTATGTATTTATTTGATTGGTGTTTTACGCCGTACTAGAGAAAATTTCTCTTATGCGACGGCGGTCAGCATTATGGTGGGAGGAAACCGGGCAGATCCCGAGGGAAACCCACGACCAGATCTTCGCACTTACGGCCGGAGAGGAAGCCAGCATGAGCTGGACTTGAACTCACAGCGACTGCATTGGTGGGAGCCTTCGGGTCATTGTGCTGCGATAGCGCGCTAACCGACTGAGCCACGGATTCTGCCAATTTAGTTGAAGATCATATATATGAGTCCCAATATGAACAATACGTAGGAGTTTTCAAAATCTTATGAATTATGTTTTAAATTGCATGTATTAAAGTCATAATGTAAATACTTCAGTGGTCGAATTTTTTGACGATTTAGGAAAGGCATACCAGCAGACCAACAACTATAAACAGCGGCACTGGTCCATGAAATCGTGAATTACTGCGTGAATTTCAGATTTTACATGAGCTTTCGATCCTGTTAATTTGCCGGGTTCTTTATGATCTCATCATTACTATACATCATTAATTAGGCTAAACCCATCTACGACTTCAATCGTCTGAAGCAGGATATAGTGTACGAGTGCTGTATGCCTAACCGTTACAGGTCTATACAGGTACCACTAGAGTCATATGGCGTAACGATAAATATTCATATAGAATTAAATGTTACCGTTACCACAGTGATACACTCGATGTGAATTCATAGGTCCCATATGCCCACGACAAACTCACCAGCTTTGAGTAACGAAAACAACATGCAGTGATTACGTTTGGAAATTCTCACATACTGAATACCTGTATATTAACTTTCTTGTTTCCCCGGTCTCGTGATCCGTGTAGAATTCTGGTTCAGAATTCAGGTTCAGAAAGGATGATTATTAAAATTTTCAAACCATATTTTCCTACTTTTGGAACCACAGACCGGTCACTCAAAAGACACGAGAAAGGAATAAAGCTATGGTAGAAGTTTGCCCTTCCAGATGATTTCTGGGTGGACGATAAGTGACACGCAACACAACACAACAGTTTCTTTAAGGATAAGGCCATGGACAAGGTCATGGACAAAGTCTCAGGTTGTCCAGACTATCGATACTGGCAGCAAGCGATAATGTGTTCTTGCATACAGCTGCTATAAGTGTTTAATGCATGTATCTCGAACAAATTTTGGTTGTCTGGCTGACATCGTTTCCAGATAAATATAGGATAACTTCATGCGGTCGTGGGAGGAGGCCTTATGTTGAATTCCTCATAAGCGCATTCAGAGTAGACCTCGATGTCAATATTATTTCTAAACAGTTGGCTAAACCACCGGTCGTCTATTGCATGGGACAGAATGTTAAGGCTCTTGTTGTTCAGCGTTTGTTTCACGGTTACCACCCTTCAGTATGCCCTTGGTAACGGTGGAAACTCTAGTCGTCTACAAAAGAGGTTTTTAGTGGATGATAACACTATAACGGTGACCATCGACTCCCATCATGCCATCCACACTGTCAGCGACAAGTTTGTCAGCGTCACGCTTGACACAGGCCAGCTCAAATATCATTTAAAGTATTTCCATTCAAGGTAAGGCTATATCCTAACTCCAGATACCGGTATTATTGTACTCTATTTTTTAATTTTTTATTTATTTACTTATTTTTTCAAAATTTTTTATTTTTTAATGTTGATCAATACTTGTATTAGCTTTATGCTGGAGGACATTTAAGGAGGTGATACATGCACGTGGCATCGAGCATTTAACGTATATGTTGCATGAGTTAAGGTCAAGAGACCCACGTGTACAAAGCCTTCTTGACGTGAATGTCCTTAACAGGTATACTATGTCTTTCCGAGACACACCTAGATCATAAGAATTTCTTTGCTTTTTAACATCAAGTCAGTATGTAATTTCCTTTAGTATAGATCCACCCTCGCAAGTTTTATCAGCAATGCATGTGACTGTAACAGTTGTGATAACAGCAAGACAACCCAAATAACAACCCAAGTGATAACACCTGATTTATACAACCCGGTTTCTTACAACGGCTAACACCAGCTGGAATCCATGGAATCATGAACATGTTAAGCTTGTTGTTTAGCTTGAGTCTAAGCTTAGCCACCGCTCGTTCTGCAACCCCAGGTGATTACAACTCGAGTCATGTACAAGAGAGGTTTTTAGTGGATGATAACACAATAACGGTGACCATCGACTCAAATAATGCCATCCACACTGTCAGCGACAAGTTTGTCAGCGTTACTCTCGATACCAGCCACATACACCACCATTTGGAAAACTTCCATTCAAGGTGAGGTGATGTGACCCTCTATAGGCGTTAAATATCTTTTAAGATAGCGTTAAGAGTGGATGCGCGGGATTCTTTGATGACTCCCTCCTCCCCGCCAGATGTTGAAACTGAACCATCACCGATCGCCTACCGAACATCTGAAAGCATTTTTTGAAATGAGCTTGGACAAACAATCCAGTGAGGTTGGTTATGATAAATGTATCATCTTGCTATTCTGTTTGATTTATTTATTTGATTGGTGGAAACCGGTGGAAACTCACGACCATCCGCAGGTTGCTGGCAAACCTTTCAACGTACGGAAGGGAGAGGAGGTCAGCATGAACTAGACTTGAACTCACAGCGACCGCATTGGTGGAAGGCTTCTGGGTTTTTGCACTGCGCGCTGACCGACTGGGCCACGGCTGCCCCTCTAGCTAATGCTATAAACTGTGGCCAAAAAGAGGTCCAAATTATAACATGTAGTATATTCGTCAGTTTATTCAAAATTTGATTTAATTTGTCGTTTTCCAGCCTGAAGAAGATACGTAACCTTGCCAAAGGTCTGGCTCCCGCTTACTTCCGTGTCGGAGGAACGTCCGCAGACTCGCTCAGCTTTAAGTCAGGGCCGTCAGCAGACATCATCATGGACGGTCAGTATAATTATGCGTCGGCATAATAACAACACACTTTGTGTGCTTTGTGTACTTCAGAGTAAATACTTTCAGTTTGTTTTTTTTTTCATGGATGACGTGGGCCTACCCTTAATTCTTACAGACACATTGCAGGAACGTGAGTTAAAACAGGTATTGTCGTAGCGCTTGGTCTGGTCTTGAGTCTGTCTGTTCTTCCATTTGTCCATATCCTGGTAAGCAAATCTATTAAATCTCTCGGACGTTTTCCAGACTTCTGAATAGACACTTGGGCAATGAGAATATATAATCCTTTACATATTCCGTGGCGTTTACCATTTTTTCATTTGGCTATGGGGGCGATATTATGGAAACGATAGCTTTTTTTAGATACGATATCATATGAGCTCTTCAAGTAATTTTCATCGAACTTGTACTACGTGTGTGTGTGGGCCTACCAAGACAGACTGTTCGTTTGGCTAACAGTAGATCTGGCGTCTTATTCATTCTTTCCACTTTAGTTTCCAGAAATGCAAGCTAATATGGAAACTGAGCAGGGAACTTGGTCAACCAATCTCAGATCTAAGATGATAGTCGAAAAGTGTGGAAAACAAATAAGATTCGCTTAAATATCCCTTAACAATGCAAAGTAGGGATGTAGGACTAAGATCTCTCAAACCGCAAAGTTCTACACAATAAATGTCTGCGCAGAGAAGTGAAATGTTTCTTGCACTGTAGCTGGGGAGCTGGACACTCTGTACCATTTCGCTCAAGATGTTGGCTGGGACATGATCTTTGATCTGAATCTGCTTCACCGCCATAACGGAGAATGGGACTCCAGCAATGCCGAATCTCTGATGAGGTACGCCGCCAGTAAAGGCTACAGGTTTCATCTGGAGTTGGGAAATGGTAAGTGGAACTATTGTTGTTTTTTTGGGTCATGTCAAATTTAATGCCACTTAACGGGATAGGTCAAGAATTGGTTGGCACGGTCTAAAGGAGTAGGTCTATAGTTAAGTGGGCCGAAAAGGAAATCGTTCAAGACTCTTTCCCTCAACCTGAGCGTCAAACCGTATAAGATATAAAGTCATGCGGTACAAGTTATAGATTCAAATCAACAGCGTTATAATTTATGATATACATTTATTAGCAGGTGTATTGTGCCGCTTGCTTTGCACAGGGTTTTTTTTTTGTTGTTTTTACAAATAATTCAGATGAACTTATGTATCGATATATGAACGTCACATATACTAGATAGGTAGATTTCTTTGTCTTCTATTCAAAGGACTCCGGTGTTGCAGTAGTGACGTGTAATTTATTTTCGTGCAGAAAAAGAGAGAAAAGCTACTTGAATGTGTAATACAATACCTGTGCAACAAAACTGGAGCGATGTGATTCATACTTTTTGTTTTATCAGAAGGCAAAAGCAAGATCAAAAGCAGTTTTCACTATTTTAGGGTGTTTTACGGAGGGAATTCCCATAATAATAAAAAAATATGATTATGTGAACCAAAATACTTTCTGCGCATTTGAAGTAAAGGTGGAAAGTTCTAATATACTGCAAAGTATCATGTTGGTTCACCCAATCATATTTTTGTAAATGGAAAAAAAATGAAATATTTTTGGGGAATATTGGAGCTGCATATTCACCATAATAGCTCATGGTTTGCAGGTCGCTGTTCCCCATGGTACAGCGGTAACTCGAGTGGCCAACAATCTAGATGTCAATAGTGCTCCGGAATTCGATTCCTATGTCTGCTCTAAATTATGTTTAGGAACATGAGTTATTGAGAAAATGATTAAATTAAGCAAGAGACAAGTCTTTTTTGTTTACATTTTGCAACCTCCATATCAGATATTTTTGCAATTACATGTATAATAAGTATGCATGAAAAGTATTTGGTATATTCTTCCAATAAAAGATAAATGCAGCCTAAAATATGTAATTGGTGTCAGCGTTGTCAGTCCGTTTCAACGCGCCACGCTTTAGGTGTCACCATATCGAATAGTTCATATACAATAGTTACATTATGGAGAAAGGCACCTGTATGTATTTATCAATTCAACTTAATAAATGTCCGACAAAGACCCAGCCACAGATTTATCATATATAATTCGAAAGACAAAACTTGTGTTAAATCCAACTTCTTATAGATTTTACTTGAAGAGGTATTGGTGTGAAGAAGATACTGTGAACGTTCATGGTTAGAAACGAGCGTTTTTTTTTGTTTTTTGTTTTGCTGGCCTATTGCACGGCAAGACCTGTTATATTAGTAACTTCAACCGCATATCGGGCAAGCCCTTGCGTCATTCCTCAGTATAAATCTGCCACTGTCAGCAAGTTGGCAATCGGCCTGATCGACAGAGCGGGCGATTTCCCATCTGGTTGCAAGGGGTCCTTTAACCTAGACCATTAACCTAGCATTAATTCTACAGTTAATCTTGGGGGATATGACTGTGTATTTTGGAGGATGTGACTGTGTATCTAGCCATGGAGGATTTGGCTGTGTGTCGTGGACGATTTGACTGTGTTTCTTAGGGGATATGACCTTGTATTTTGGAGGATGTGACTGTGTATCTTAGACGATGTAAGTGTAGCTTGGACGATTTGACTGTGTATCTTGTGGGATATGACTGTGTATCTAGAATGATTGATCGACAAGACCGATTTGCATGGAACAATTGACCCATGGACGATGTGACCTGTATATCACTGTAAGCCGTGAACGGACTTCTTTGGCATTGTGACCCGGTTCCGGTGAAGCAATAACAGCATTTATGTCTTCTACCTTGTCGCCCAACCCCAAGAAAAGAAACAAAAAAATTAACTTCATGAACAAAACTTGCAGTTATGTTGTGTATAGCATTATGGTAGTCTGATAACAGACCTAGCTCTGTGAAAGAGGTCTGTAGTCATTGGCAATGGAATTTATATGGACCACAAAACTGTCATTTTAGTGAAATGTCGACAAATTTGCCGCAAGAAGCCGCCATAAAACAATCATGCGTTCAACGTGTAATTTCCGCATGAGTGGGAAAACCTGTGTTTCGGCACACTTTTGACGAGTTTCATTAGACAGCTTTATCCAGACCCATTAAGCGTTTATGACCTGTGATAGCTATTAATATAGATATATAAAATATATGTGTTGTCATACAGCAGTTTTGTATATCATAAACATACACTAATATATTTCTATTTGTTGCTTCCCTTATTAGAGCCAAATTTATTCGATCGTAGAAACATCCACTTGGACCCCGCCCAGATTGGCCGTGACTATGGCAAACTGAAACACCTAATGAACTCTATCCACCCTTTCAACGATGTGAAGCTGGTAGGTCCGGCCTTGACGGGAAGTTTTCATGTGAACTACGCTGAGAAGTGAGTTTGTATCCACAGTATAAATGTGGTGACTCGTTTATTTTGTACAAACAGCGAATTGTAGACTTTAGGCCATCGAAATAATAAAGTATCAACGCCAACTCCCTCAAGCGAATTGTTTAGGCGTCATATAGTATATCCCTTGATTGTTGTTTATTTATGTCTTTTCCATCTTTTTCTTTTTTGAAACAGTATCCTTTCATTGTACACTCCGTGGTATATGAAATTTATCAGTTGGTTAGCGCGCTAGTGCAGTGTAATGACCCAGAAGCCGCCCAACCACTTGTGAGTTCTAGTCCAATTCTTGCTGGCTTCCTCGCCAGCTGTACGTAGGAAGATATGCAAGTGGGTGTCCCCCGGACTCTGCCCGGTTTATTCCCACCATAATGCTGGCCGCCGTCCTGTAAGGGAAATATTCTTGAGTACAGCGTAAAACACCAATCAAATAAATAAATAAGTATATGAAATTTGTCAGAAAATATCACTGGTGAAACCTCCCGGGTTGTGACTTCTCTACATTTAGCAATCGCTGTACATCATTCCTTCGTCTTGCACCAAATTCGTAGATGTATACATATAATTGTGGCTTAATATAGTTTGGTCTTTTATTACATGCATATGTTATACTTACTTATATAACGTCACATCAAACTCAAACGTATGAAACATAATGGACAGGGTAGTATGTGTAAATGTCCTTGAATACGACTAGATATAAATTCAAGGCATTACAAACATGGACAGTAAGACGTTTTGGAATCGACCTGTATTTGGCGTTTATTTCAGATTCTTGTCAACAGGATCGACTTATATTGACGCCTTCACGATACATCAGTAAGTAGAGATTTGTAGAAAATTTTTGCAGGGGTTAAATTTAACGTCCATTCGAAATTCTCCAAGCTGTACGAACTAAGAGAGAAGGTATTTGATGACATTAGGCCTATATCAACAGACTCATTAAAGTCGCAGGATCACAAAGCTGTCGTAGTCTTAAGTCAGACTTAGTGCCAACTTGAAAACAGTTTATCACGCTAAAATATTGATTGACCTGCACTATTTTTTTTATTTTAATACGTATAGAGTTGTTTTAGACCTTCGTGACATACATGACAATTGGCGTTGAATTTCGAAACCAAGGTCAGAAATGATACTCGCAAGTTAAGACTAAGTTTGACGCATGTCTAAGATAGACCCTGCTCGTCTTTGTAGCTTGGACATGTGATTGGCTATTCACCACAGAGCTAATTGTAACGTACAGTACCAAGCCACAGAGACGTGCAAGGTCTCGTCTAAGACGGCTTTGTGATCTTGGGGCCCTGATGTTTACAAGTATAATAAATAGGTTTATCAAACAGCTTTGGTAATAAAAATGTTTACATAAAAAATGATATAAGGGCAATATCAAGGAAATAAAAATATTCACTATGACATGAAATAACATATGAAAATAAAGAATACTGTGTGTTTTCTCTATACATTGATCTATTAACGATTCCGCTTTTCTCGTCACAGTTATTACATGGATGGCTCGAAAGCAAAGGCAGGGAACTTCTTGAATCCTGGCACTCTGGACAATTTCAAACATTCGATCAATGGAGCTAAGGAGGCTTTGTCGAAAGCATCCAAAGGAACAAAGACGACTTGGGTGTTAGAGACGAGCTCCGCTTATGGGGGAGGCGCTCACGTACTTTCAGAATCTTTCCTCGCTGGCTTCACGTACGCGCCATTCATACATGAAATACATAAGCCTATACACTAAAAACTCATCCTGTCCATGTTTGGAAAATGAGAGCAACCTTTCACAGAACCTAATACTTAAGCTTGCCTTTTAATCTCTGGGGACCCCCAGCAGTCTACAGATGATCGTGGATTTCCTCGAGTTTTTCTCTGGTTTCCTCCCACCGCATAATGCTGGTCGTATCAGTGAAATATTTGGAGTACGATGTACAACACCAATCACATATATAAATATATATAAAAATTAATGTATAGGACACAAAAGATGTGGGTCCAAATCCTATGTAGGTCAGGGAATTTGTAGATTCGGCAGCTAGAGCTAGTAGCTATTTGTGCGGCTTTGGTGGTAGTGAATGGTCGACAACGCCTGATTGTGAGGCCATGTGTGTAGTCTAACCGTCGCTGAAGGCCACTTGTCCTCCAGCAATATGGTGTGCGTATCTGTACATCACATGTGGAAAAGTTCATCATTAATATGCCAAATATTGGTAGTTTACCAATAAAACTGATCGCCATAGGCGAAAAACGATGAAGTTTAAAGTTAACCAACACTGAGATATAAATAAATTATGGCATGTATTTCTGCACATTAAGTATGGCGTTCAGCAAATTAATAAAAGCCTAATAAATAAATACATGAATTTATGACAAAATAAATTTATAAATTAATACTTTATGAAAAAATTAAAAATTAATTTTTATCAGTAAATATATTTATAAAATAAAAAATAAATAAACACTTTGCTTAAGATATATTTCTACAGAGTGTAACTCTTATAAAAATACTTCAACTGTGTCGCTTTACAATAGAAACCAAGACCATAACACAGGTAAATGGGATTTCGCATCCGAATGTTTTCTATAAGTCCCTTATCTGGAGAGCTCTCTGTCTCTTTACTTTTACAGGTGGTTGGACAAATTGGGCATAGCTGCTGCCAACGGTATCCCTGTAGTTGCCAGGCAGAGCTTTGTGGGTGGACACTACTCTCTTGTGCAGGATGATAACCCTTTACCAGTAAGACACCAAATGCGCTAATAGAAACACACAGAAATAAACAAATACATGGTTATACAAATGTAAAACTACTATGTGAACCTTATTCACTCTAAGAAATAGGGTCATCTGCATGATGAAATGTGAAAACGTCTAGATTTCTGTCGCAAAATTAGCTGACTTTTTGTTTGGAATTAATAAATGTGATAAATTGTAATGGTTTATAGATCCTAACACTGATATACCTCCAAAAAAACTTCCATTAAATCCCTTATTTTGTTATCTGCACGGGATTAATTGATTATCTGGAACGGATTTATACGTTAACTCAACAGAAAGTCAACCCGTCATCTTTCAGATAATGGCCTAAGCGGAAGATTATCTTAGGGTAATTCAGTTCACAAATAAGGATTTGTATGACAAAATGTAAATAATATCCACAGTGATCAATGTAAAGAATACTCGCAATAATAATATGTTCAAGGACGTTTGCGGTTTATGATAAAACATGAACAAGAAGTCAGTCCACCGACTGAAAAACACGAATGTATGTGACATAGCAAGGTCAATATACATATATATATAGAGAGAGAGAGAGAGCATGAATGATTCTTCATTCCTGTGACTATATTGTGTGATGTATTAGATGTACTTGAAATGTATAAGTACGAGAACTGTGCATATTAATAACTCTTGCTCCCATAAAGAAGAAAGTGTTGATTTTTGCATGTCAGGATTACTGGTTGACCTTGCTGTACAAACGTCTGGTGGGTCGGAAAGTCCTCAAGGTCACCTCTAGCGAACATAACCATCACTTCCGGATCTATGCTCATTGTTCCAGGGAGTAAGTCTGTGTGTTCTCAAGGGATTTGTTGGCTTTTACCATATACTATATGTTCTTCCAACCTTTCTGTACCAGTGACAGGCTGTTAACGTGCCCTCATGTTTTTTTCATCTCTGACATCGATTCCACAGAGCGCTTTTAGACTACGGTCAATGCTTTAAAACTATAAGATTGTGCATAGTTTATGGCCTAATTAAGAATCTAAATATGTGATACATGTGTCTTGAAATATGAGACTTATTACAGGTGCAGCTAATTTCAAATCTTTCGGTCCGTAACTGAGTGAATTTAAATGTTGGCAAAACGGATTGCATAACACCCTTCCCAGTGACATACTTAATCTGTTGTCCACCAAGCTGGGAGTAAATCTACCCAGTCAAGGATTTGTATAGTTTTTGTTTTGCGTGTTTTGGTCTTGAAACAACAGAACAATGGGAAAGAATTTAATTGGCAGGATTCGCAGGAAGAACAGAAAAGTCGGTAGTTCGAGAAGCGTTTGAATAAACGCAAATTGCGCTTACTGTTCAACTCGCGTTCATTCTATGAGAAAAGTTTCAGATTCATTTAATATTGTGTTTTCAGGATAATTAGCTCTATATTATTACATTTAATAGATATTTTATTTTAAATACCGTTTATCCCTTGAAATGTTTTAGCATAACCAATAATGTTTCAGCCCGGGCCATCCCCGCAGTGTTACATTTTACTTTCAAAACATGCTGGGTTCTGAAGTGAAACTGAACCTGAAGCAGTACACAAGCCATTATTATGAGCTGTACATTCTGACGGCCGGGGGAGATGGGTCTTTGACATCTAAGTGAGTATAAATGAACAAATCAGGCATGACTTCTGATGAGTCAAAGTATGTCTGCTTGTGCATATGAGCGATGATAATTTAACTTCACACGCGCACGTACTGTAATTTCATGGGATTTTAATCGCTAAACAACATGCTGCAATACTCGCTTGGTGAAAAATCATGTGAAATTTAATGTAATTAACAACTTTTCACCATACAGTTACCCTTCTGTGCTATACAGCTAATACTACAGGGGCGAAAATCTTCCTTGAACTTCCGTGATTAACTGCAGAGTAAATATACTTAACCCAAATATTCTAAATATGTTGGAGCGTTTGGATGATTTTAGTTTCCTATTAACGTGCGTGTTAAATATACCAGAGCGGTTTGATGAGGTTGGTGCCACATACAGGTATTTTGATAACAACACGGTAATAAAATAGCACCAGTGCCGACTAGAAGTGGTCTCTCTTTCTCCCCAGGACCGTGAAGTTGAATGGCCATGAATTGCGCATGAACGGCGATTCTCTACCCACCCTAAATCACCTTTCGGACAGAGTCTGGCCTGTGAAAGTTCCCGGGCACTCGTTTGGGTTCTTAGTCTCGCCCCATGCCGACGCTTCCGCATGCGCATGAAGCACAGTTAAACGGTTGAAAGCCACATCATGGCGTGTATCATAAAGTTAATAAGTAAAGAATAAAAAAGGATATGCATATGGCATTTATAAGTGTGTCGTTAAATTGCGTTTCATGCAGAGTTCTCAGTATGTTTCAACCATGAGTTAATTATAACGGACCCGGGACAATTCCCCCTGAGGACAATTACCCTTTGGACATTTTCCCCATTTGGACATTTCCCCTTACATATGTAACCATTTCATCTGATAACAGATGGAGTGTATTGGTAGGTATATATATTTGAAGAGTTGAATCACTTTTGTCCACCGTTGGATTTAGACGGTGTAGAACAATGTAGAACAATATTCATTTCACACTCTTAAATATAGCAAGTAGAGATACAAGTGTCAACATGTAGAACAATATTCATTTCATGAAAAATTTCATAATAAACCAAGAAGTTGTATATCCATAAGAAAGACATGTTCCAGTATAGAATTAAATAAGTTGTAAACAACAGTAATAAAGAACAATAAAGGTACCCGCGGAGTGCGAGTAGCACGCTATCGGAGACACGTTAGGCAGCAAGAGCACGAAAAAAATGTATAAAACGACTCATCATTATTAATATTTCGTGTAGAAATACATAATAGATGCTATGGGGGGAGGCGGGCTCCTTGGTCGAGGGTGTTAGCGCGCCAGCGTGGAATAATGAAATAGAAGCATCTCACCAATGCGGTCGCTGTGAGTACAAGTCCAGCTCATGCTGGCTTCCTCTGTGGTCGTACGTGGGAAGGTCTGCCAGCAATCTGCGGATGGTCGTTGTTTCACGCGGGGTCTGCCCTGTTTCCTCCCACTACAATGCTGACCGCCGTCGTATAAGTGAAATATTCTTGAGTACGGCGTAAACACCAATCAAATAAATAAACAGATGCTCTGGGGACTGCTGCATACACACACCGCAATTCAGCGGTCAGTCGGAAATTACAGGATATACATTAAAAACGAACTACAAAACTAAGATTACCGTTACGTGATAAATGATGTCAAAAAACTTTCAGTTTCAATTTACCGTGCATATTTTAGCTCCCCACGATATTACTGAAATATGGCTAGACGTATCCATGCATCATTTATTTGCTTCTTTCAATTACCTCTCCATTTCATTCTTATTTCCCACCAATGGTGTTTATTGAATTAAACTTGATGTATTTTCAGAAGAATTTACTAGAACGTTATAATAGTGATCTAAAAGAGGAAGAAATTACAGTATACGAATACATTTTAGTGTTGTGGACGAATCAAATCTGTATATAAAGTAACAATGTGCAGGCTGAAATATTGTTTCTCGAAACCAGAAATGCCACAATTATACGTCACGTTAGGCCATATTTGGCTCACTAGCAGACAAGCGATGTGCGATTTTCTTCACGTAATTTTTGGTGTTAAATATATTTTTTATTTCCTACAAGTAAAAATATAGTCCACCAGAAGCATTTTTTGTTTGCATCTTTTTTTTATACCACAGGTATATCATTCATTTAAATAAAATGAAAACAGAGACGTGACAGTTCACCTTTAACAAGTGTGTTTTTGCAGGACTCACCTGCGTAACTGGCACACCCTATCAACTTGTTTACTATATAGTATGCTGGTTAATGTTTCCTCTGCCCGCGTGGATTAGCTAGGTGGATCAAAGAAAATTCCCAGTAGGGGGAGGAGGGTGTGAAGAGACTAGGCAATGTCAACCCTTACGCCGTCAATGTTTAAACATATTTACATTATTGTGATTAAAAGTCTCAAAACTAAAGCTCTGTATTTTTATTTTTGCTCTACTGATATCTCTCTACAGACAATACAATGTGAAATTATGTTTCATAATAGAATTTATTTTGTGGCATGCATGTAATATACATGCTTTAGAGACCACACTGTTTCAGCATCAGAAGCGCGTAAAATACAGTGTGCTGCTTATGAATTCTACTTACAAGCGCCTGATACATATTTGTCAATATAATTAAACGTTGTAATTATCACTACTTCTATACATTTCTTTCTTATTTATCCGAATTAACAGTATCGCGAAAAACACTTGATATTTTTGGGGGTGTAATTTTCGGGCATTAGTTTAGTGCAAAGATGAAAAATCCTGTCCAACTACCCAGGCCCAAATCGTGTACACGTGTCACTACCACGGGGGCTCGAAACAAAAATAATGATTTTTTTCGTGTGCATATTATAGAGTTAGAAGCTAGGGCAGTACAGTCTATGAAGGTTACCTGTCCCTATGAGACCTCATCAGAGAAGATAAATTTCCGATATGTCAACTTTTACCATAGAAAAGTGCGAAATGAGAAAGACATTCACCCTCTCCTGATGCCAGTCTCATCATAGTTACCTTAACTGGATAGTCCTGTGCAAACATAATGCACAAATTTCGATGACGTCATTCTACAAGGTTCAATTCGCACATTTAACACGCTAAGCCCTTTATGCTGCACGGACTGCACGGTGAGAATGCTTGTAAACTAGACATCATATGGCGAGCACGTGGAATCTGTGGCAATTTATCGCTCACGACATCTGATGTGTTCCAAGCATGTATTGTTGTGTAAGGCGTTAGCCATAAATATATACCATTATGTGAAATGGACTAAAGTTATGTACTGAATTTGTAAAAAAAAACAGAAAAATTGTCAAGAAATGAGAGAAAAAATATCGTAAAAATGAAGACCATCCTAGATTGACCTCGACCACATACCTTATTGTTTAACTTTGAAATATCAACGTAGAAATACATACGAACAACACATAACTCGCCTAATGTCAAATTTCTATTGCTATACATTTCGTACCTCATAGACCAGCCGGGTGATCTGAGCGAATAAGAAAATTGTCCTTACTTAATGTGTAGGATACGTTTTAGGAAATGACATAATCGAGTTCTTTATTGACACAGCGGGCGTGGACACATTCGAACTTTCTCTCCACGGAGTTATTTGAACAGCCTTTACACGAGTATAGAAGTTATATAATGTACACCTGGCCCTTCACGGCGTTAATTTGACAGCCTTTACCGGTCCCAACACGAGTATAGAAGTTACGTAATGTTACACCTGGCACTTGACGAAAACAGAAAGCCCATTTATAAATTTCTGTTGTTGTAACTGTTTATTGACAGCACGGGGTATTTTATTTCAATTCAAGGAGGCAGATAAACAGTTGCAGCGTCTCTCGACTTGACTATATACATGAGACGAAATCACGATTGCTGGCACACACTGCTCCCTCAGTCTTAGCCATTGAAATGGATTCATAGGAAATGCCTGCCCTGCACTCTAAGTTATATCCAAGTTTATTTCTGGGTTATCGAATTTGTGCTACATAAATACATTTAAAACATAACCTAATTTTTAAAGGAATCTAAATGCTCTCATTGTCATATGAATTCACTGATTTAATCGCTTAAAATTTCAAGAATATTGGCTTCCTGTCAGTTAACGGATTGGTCGTTAACCTCTAAAATTTTACTTTAATATGAACTAACTATTACATAACCTAAGAATCACCGCGGTTAACTGAAAATCGCATAAGGTTGACTATTTATTGGATGTTTCCATAGCACCGATGGAGTTGTTTTAGATCCTCGTGGCCATTTTCGGACAAATGTTGTAAACGACATGCCCGGCCCCGAATTTATTCACTTATCGCTCACGACATCTGATGTGTTCCAAGCATGTATTGTTGTGTAAGGCGTTAGCCATAAATATATACCATTATGTGAAATGGACTAAAGTTATGCACTGAATTTGTAAAAAAAAACAGAAAAATTCTCAAGAAATGAGAGAAAAAATATCGTAAAAATGAAGACCATCCTAGACTAACCACGACCACATACCTTATTGTTTACATGCAATTTGGGCAGCTTAAGGATTTAACCGGGTTAAAGATCGCGACTATGACTGTATATGTTGTTATTCAAATGCAAGCGTGTAAATTAAGGGACATTGCCGAAATTTGTAGCATTATGTTAACAACATTGCCGAAATTTGTAGCATTATGTTAACAACAGACCACCTAGTTAAGGTAACTATGACGTGTTTGGCAGGAAGAGGTGTGAAAGTCTTGCGAATGTGATGATCGAATTATTTTCCTGTAGTAAAAGTTACGGAGCCTTAAAAGTGACATGGTGAGAAGGATGTAATCTATAAAGTCGGGGTCCCGAGTTGAAAAAGTTTCTTTCTGGATTGTTGTATTTGTGCTACACGTATACATTTAAAACATAACCTAATTTTTAAACGAATCTGCTCCCACTGTCATATGAATTCGCTGACTTAATCGCTTACAATTTCAAGAATATTGGTTTCCTGTCAGTTAACGGATTGGTCGTCATGTAAACCAAGTTATGTATGTATTTATGCTCACTGATTGGCTAAACTGTAGTGGGTGTACACGTCTGATTCACAGCTCTCATTCATCCTGTAGTGTGGCAATAACCAAATTAAAACTAACATACTAGAGAAAAATCAATTATTTTGAATAACTATCCAAGTATGATAAAAACTGTAAGAAAGAAATATTCCAACTTCATACGCTTACTTTTCAAAGTAATATCAAATTTAATGCAGTTTCAACAAAGTATGTGTTAACTTTATGTTTTCACATAGTAATACATATTTTTGGGCGTTTTTCATAAGGACAAATTTGTTCACACAACTCGGAATACAAATAGATAAATCGTAAGTAGCATTTTGTGCCACACCGACCAATACTAACTGATTGGCCGAAAATAGGTTTGGCTTAACCGGAGATCGAAGTCGCCGTATGTTGCCATCGGTGTTTCCGCAAACTGCCTACACTGAAAGTAATCGTGGTCTGTGCCCTATGCTTTGTGAATGGAAATGTGATCTTTGACAGCCGATGAAAAGTTATGATATGTTCTAAGGTTAACCTCTAAAATTTTACTTTAATATGAACTACCTTTACATAACCTAGGAATCACCGACGTTAGCTGAAAATCACATAAGGTTGACTATTTATTGGATGTTTCCATAGCACCGATGGAGTTGTTTTAGATCCTAGTGTCCATTTTCGGACAAATGGAGTAAACGACATGCCCGGCCCCGAATTTATTCACTTACACTTTCGCTTTGCTTTTGCAGATATCGCCGTATGATACGTCAGATCAAAGTTTTCACAGTTTTTCCGAAAAAGATGGGGAAAGTCTATTTTTAGCACTACATCGCTGACCGAGTCCAATGTCACTTTCCTGTGCATATATGGAGACGAGGCTTTGATCTTGGGTTAGCTTGAAAAAGGATTACCCCATCCCAAGTCACCCTCACCTGCCGCACGGACGGCCCCCTGGGGCAAAGCCTTAAAGCCTGTCTGAAAAATTAGACGGATTGATTCGTGCATAACCGGTGATTCTAAATCATAACTGTTTTCAATTTATTCAAACGTAACATTTATGCCAAATGAATATATCCAGTATACGTACAAATTTCAAACACTCTTGGAATGGATTTGTTGATTCAGTTAATAAAATAACCAAGGCACACGCACACCTGCTTTGTACAAGTATAAACCTACAAGTAACCGAACTAAACCTTTACAAACACACACGCCCACGCCCACGCCCACGCCCACGCCCACCCCATCATATATATCTACATGTATATATGTTTGTCTGTTACGGTCACTTATCTTTAGGCTTCTTTTACAAGTTACAATATCTGTTTTTTTTTCACTCACCTACAAGTGTGTAGTGTATTATATATTATGGAAAGTAGGGACAACAGCTAATGGATTTGTGTGTATTTACCAGTCATGAGTGTCGTCTCCAGATATGTTAGTAAATCTGGAAAACCAAATATCGAAGATCAGTTTATCCAGTTTCGGCATAATAGTATGGTTTGTTCATCAAACTCCACATGCAACAAATAGTACAAGAAATCTTTTTAATTCGAAGTTATTCTATAGAGTTTTCTCAAGAAATAGACAGTATTTATGCAACTGATTTAGGGTATGAAACCACCACTTACCAGTCGAGTCTGACATGTGGGTATAAGTGACTAGCACTTAGAGATTTTCAACGCACTTTGATATCTATGAAACCCATGGTGAATAGCACTATTTGCTTGTTTCCTTGTCTTCCATTGACACAAATATGTATCAGACTTAATATTATATTCACAACCCGAACGTCTTTGTGCCTATATATGCATCGATCTGTTCAGATAGTAGTGCTTGCTTTATAGTCATCATGTACTCATCCCTGTCAAATTTCTATTGCTATACATTTTGTACCTCATAGACCAGCGAATAGGGAATTTGTCCTGAGGGGATGTGTAGGATACATTTTAGGAAATGACAATATCGAGTTCTTTATTGACACAGCCGGCGTGGACACATTCGGACTTTCTTTCCACGGGGTTATTTTGACAGCCGTCACCGGTCCCAACCGGTGTATAGAAGCTACGTAATGTTACACCTGGCGTTTCACGAAAACAATAAACTCATTTATAAATTTGTATTGTTGTTTCTGTTTATCGACAACATATCTTATTTCAATTCAATGAGGCAGACAAGCAGTTGTAGCGTCTCTCGACTTGACTATATATATGAAACGAAATCACGATTGCAGGCACACACTGCTCTACCTGTCTTAGCCATTTCCTGGTGCAGTTGTTGAGATAATTAATCGGTGAAACGGATTCACAGGAAATGCCTGCCTTACACGGTAAGTTATATAAAATTCACTTCCATTAGGCTGTTTCAGGGATGCAAGCAAAACAAAACATGAACTGGCAAGGACACCGGTTTTGTTCTGTCTTTCTCGATCAGACGTTTCATTGGACTTGCGTAACGCCGTACATTTAGACTTAGGCTGTGTTTTAGAATAGCCCATGATATCTACCAAATCATCATACATTTGGTGCATGAGTAAATGAGTAATGCAGGAGCGTGCATGGTTTAAGCTAACTTGTACAACACTTGTGAATTTTTCCGAGATCATCTGTTTTTATCCACACTCACATTCATTATATTTTGTTATTGTTATAAATTTATATGAGGAGGAAGAATAGGGGAAATTGTTTTCAGACATTAAACAGTCTTCAAAGAGCTTCTGAGCGCGTTAACTTTCGCATTATACCTCTTACCCTTTGGCGAGTCGGTTTCTCGACTGGTACTGCAATTTCGGTTGCCTGCCATCTTGTGGCTGCAGACAGAAGCAGTGTGCAACCTGGAGCAAGTCGGAGATTTGACTGTTTCAAAACGTTGTCTTCGATTTGTAACGTCATTTGCGCCTGATGCTTAGGCACCAAGTTCCTGATAATTTGGGCGGGGATTCAGGTTATATCGTCTAACTGCTAACTCGTATTTGTCAAATAGTTTAATGCTCAAAGTCGAATTGTCAAAAAGCGTTAGGTAGAATCGTCAAAATTCTAAGGAACATCTTCTAATACAACATGGAGATTAATTCGTGGCTTCACATTTTCTGTACGTATGTTTATAAAACAGGAACGCTATGGTTCATAAAGAAAAAAATTCATTTTAATTAGCACGACACTTTGTTTCATGAAATGTATGATTTTTTAAACGAGGGGATTTGTTTCATGAAACAAAAAGCACATAGAAAATGAACCTTGGTTTGGAATATACTAATTTCTTACAGCCTATAAAAAACATCAGATCCCTCGTCCGCGCACAATACTCCGCAGTTCAAACGAAGATAATTCAGCAAAGAATGCATACAATTTCAAACAGGTTTTACATTCGAGAGAAAATTTTATAAACTTTTGAATGAACAGTCATGAGTTATCTTTTACTTTAATCATCACACCATTAACCTTTAAGCCCCTATTTGTACCTCTACCTGTGGTTATCAATTACCCAACTCTAAAAAAAAAACCAACTAAAGAAATCCAAAGTGAAAGCAGCTGTAAACAAGCGTACTTCATAAGCTGAATAACAGACACAATCTAACATACGAGGGAACTTACACAGCATATCTATAGCAATATGGGCCCTGGTCTGATCGATGATTTAAACGTTTCATCCCTTCCAAACACTTTTTAACAACAAACAATTGAGTAGGTTCTGGTAGGGCTTTGATTTTGTGGTAAAACCAAATTTCAGACACATATGATGCTGCGGGTGTTGGGAGAATAGCCTTGGATAGATGGAAAAGCAACATAATCCATTAGAGTGCACCAACCGGCAGTGGAAAACTACATCTTTCATTACAGGTTAAGCAAAATCGCTGAAAGGGCTGCAGTGCGGTCTCATACACATTCCTGGTATTTACAGACACAGCTGCATCTAAGAGACGCTTCTTTTCAGTATCTAAATCTCCCAGAACTGAGTTGGAATAGAGGTCGATTGACTGTCTGCATGTGGGGCTAGCTCTCTGCATCTGGCCCACTGCGCACGAGAAATTGAATCAGCAATGAAGTTTTTCATGTCTGGAATATATACTCATTTTAATGAGAATATTAAATTGTAAACATTTCATGACAAATCATCTACCTAGTTTCATGACTTCTTTTGACCTAGGTGTGGAGGTATTAGTAACCTGCACAACCGCCATGTTGTCAGTGTGGTACTTAATAAGGAGCTTTTTCCGTAAAACTCCAAGAATGTTATGTTACCTGTTAGGCCATTCCTTGGACCTTTGCCGAACGTCCCTCTTTTCTGGAAATTAATACCCAAATCGAGAGAACCTGAACTGTCCTTGTACGAGTGAAGTTGTTCACGGGAAAGCCAGTGTACGTTCATGAATACACTGACACCATTAAATCACCCGAAAAACGACAGTCAGATTCGTAGGTCTTCTTTCATTTCGCGTGAGACTCTGACATGATGATGCAGTATTTTTAACTGAGCAGGTAGCATCTGTTAGTCCACTGCAAAAGGCTCTGCCTGGAGCAACAGCTCTACATACGAAATTTAAAGACCTAATAAGGAACCGTAGGCCTTTCAACTTCACCTTTTTCACAATCAGTAAGGCTATCATTTTACAGGTACCAAGAGATTGTCACAAACTTCAAAGAAAATCTTTAGATTTTGTTCACACTCCCCTATATTTGACTCCCCACCAAAAAGTAAGTCATCTAAATAATGTAGGCATTTACTATTGGGTGACCAGTCCTTCACTAACCACTCCAAGAAACTAGAAAAAAAATTTCTCGAACACAGAGCAGGAAACTGAATAACCCCATAGGTATTTATGAGAATAGAACTGGTCTCCTAACTTTAAACCCAGTTGGTCAAAATCACTGCGATTAACAGGCAGCAGCCGAAAAGCAGATACAATGTCGGCTTCAGTTAACAGAGCCTTTGAACCTAATTGCTGTATCATATGAGCCGCTGCACAAATTTTAGGATCTATGTGATCGTTTACTGAGCTACCATGGGGATAAGACAGATGATGGATTCATCTAAATTCGCCCTCAGTCCTCTTAGGGCTTAACCTTAAAGGCGATATTCTCATCGAAAATGAGAGGCGGGTATGAATAAGGCCCAGATATTCTGCCAAGGGAAATTTGTTTTTTAACTTTTTGAAACAAAGGCTGAATATTTATTCTCACAGATGATTTTCTGCCTCCTTTGAAAATCGAGGCCCTGTACAGTTTAGACAAAACCCGTAGGTAAAATCGTCTATTAATTCTTTTGCTGTAGCAAGATCAGGATAAGCCCTCAAACTGAACAAGCATGCCAACCTTAATTGGAGTTTTTCCTAAAGGAAGCATATTTTGTTTGTTGTAGTTGTTGGCACGAAAAGGCTGAGTTCCTACACTGGCACTTGCCTTACAGTCTTTGATTGAGTGATTTGCACCACATTTTGAGCATGTGTGTTTGATGTTTGTACATGCAAGCCTGGCAGTCACAGCGCTTGCCAATGAAATCCCAGCAAATTGGCGCAAATGGTGATGTGCTGCATAGTTGCTTATAACACCGTTATTGCGGGGCTCAGTGGGAGGAATAATTTTAGGCACCATAAATGTCAATCAAAGCTCCGCGTTAATACTTGTGCAAGAGTTACTGGGCACTGAAGCTTGACGAGTACGAAACTGCGCGTCATACAAGAGCCATGAGAATCTACTAAACCTTTTGTCCGACGTGACGACGTATGCATATATTTCAGCAACCCATGAGGTTACTGGGGAATTTCTCCAAAGTAACACAGGCATAAGTCATGAAGGCTGACGTCCACTTTTCTGTGGAGTCTACCCTACCAACTGACGAATTTACCCTGATCTCTGACAAAATTATTGAAGAGGCACCAGGATCTTGATAAAATTTCTGTCCCCTTTTAGCATCAAACCCATCTCGACAAACTCCCCCTTCCAAATTTTCTCTTTTAGAGTTTGGAGAATGTTTGCACCCAGTGATTCACAGACACTTATCACTGGCGTTGGTAACTACATGTTCCTCACCGGCCGGCAAAGGTACGAGTGTGGCTTACACCGGTATGCCCTCGTGCACGTTGTCACTGGAGAACTCTTCACCTACTCAAAACTCAGCACTGGCCCTATAGATGATCCAGTCGCCGTTTCTGACGCCAGCTTGATTGGTTTGTCAACCCGTTTTGATCGACACTCTGCGTGTTGCTGGCTTGCTCGCCGCTTCATAGGGGCAGGTTTCCTTCTGCCACCTCCTCGCCCCCCGGCCTGATGATATAGTTGCACTATAAATTCTGAGAGCGGTCAATCTGAAAAAACTAATAGATTTCTATTAAATAACTGGTCAGTCTTAAACATCTACTTCATTATGCATAAAAATTCAAGATTAAACTTAAGTTTTTTCAGGATAGCTTCTCTAAATGAATATTTCAATGATTTTGTCGCTCGTGATTACTAGCTAGTTGTTCAGGCAACAGCATCTGGCATGAAAAGGACCCGGATCAGCCTGGGAAAACCACATAGGCCCGATAAAAGGGATTTAATTCTCATGTAAATAAATCACAGAACGAGGAGGGTAGCTTGCTCCCATCCGTACACAAAACCCGCTGCGTAAAAGTCAGAAAATAAAGTGGTCTATCCCTAACGAACTGGGATAAACCAGATTAAGAAGGCATATTCCGAAGGACTGATCCAAAATTATATGGCTAATATCTTACGTCTGTTTCAGACATAGTCTACAACTGGAAGAAGTTTTTTACGGATGTTCTGGATGAGAGCTTTCATGAAGAATATTCACGAAAGATAAAAAATTTCTTGTTATTGAACCAGGAAGTTTTGCAACCGTGCACATGCATGTGTACTATGCTATACATGTACAAAAAGCTAGGATTGCATGGTTGAGCACAAATTGGCTGTATTTAAAAACGTGTGCGCAACTTTTCTCTTTCCCGACAAAAACAGCCGCGACTTGAAAACCTAAGACCTTAAAGCCGGGTAAAACAACCCCGACCCCAACAAAATATAGGTTACGTTTACATTACGATTGAAACATTTTGTAATTCTTCCTATTCAAAGTTGAATGAGTGTTTATGTACCTTGTTATCGGATGATGTACGCTAATGTATTGTTGTGTTAAGTGCAAATACCTCTCTCCCGCATGCAGTATCGGAGAGTATAAGCCGACTGCGTGGCGGTCAATATAATATAGGTAAACGTCATCTTTACGAAAAGGACTGCCGGCCTGTAGATATTTATTCTGTCGATTGATAAAGCGTAATCAGATCATCTTCCATCTTGTTCTCGGGAGCACTGCCCGTTATGGGCAAAGAAAGGCACGAGTATTGTGACCGACCGATGATCAACTCCCCTGTCATTATTCTCCGTGTATTCGGAGACGAACCGGCGATAAGATTATGTGAGGACCAACAACAATCCTGGCAAGCTCGCCAATGTAAGATTTTTGAGCCCCGACAGGACTTGCAGCGCAATGAACTGTTGTTGTCGGGGATGAAGGTCACGCGCTAAAAACAACATCGCACCCCAAATGTATATTTTAACCACCACGTAGCATGTTTACAACTCTCCGATAAACAATACAACAATATTCAGTTGGGATCACCCCATAACAAACTACAATGAACACACATTAAACTAAGCATTCGAGGAACTTGACATATTTATTTATATAGACACATGTATTTTAGGAAATCACAGGGTCAATGACATGACTGATACCGCGTGACTACCTTAATCATCGGCTCATATTCCAGTTCACAGCTGGGGCTTCATGAAAACAGGACTTCATTGTTCTGTGTTTTTTTTTTTTTTATTCTGTTTGTCGACAAAACGAGTCATTTCATATATACATATATGTATGGGACGAAATCACGATTGCAGGCACACACTGCTCCCCCTGTCTTAGCCATTTCCTGGCCCAATTGTTTGAGGTAATTAATCGGTGAAATGGATTCACAGGAAATGCCTGCCTTACACGGTAAGTTATATAAAATTCACTTTCATGAGGCTGTTTCAGCGATGCAAGCAAAACAAAACATGAACTGGCAAGGACACCGGTTTTGTTCTGTCTTTCTCGATCAGACGTTTCATTGGACTTGTTTAACGCCGTACATTTAGACCTAGGCTGTGTTTTAGAGTTTCCCATGATATCGACCAAACCATCATACATTTGGTGCATGAGTAAATGAGTAATGCAGGAGCCTATGGTTTAAGCTAACTTGTACAACACTTGGGCATGTGTATTTTTCCGAGATCATCTGTTTCTATCTACATTCAAATTTATTATATTTTGTTATTGTTATAAATTTATATGCGGAGGAAGAATAGAAAAAAAAAGAAATTGTTTTCAGACATTAAACAGTCTTCAAAGAGCTTCTGAGCGCGTTAACTTTCGCATTATACCTCTTACCCTTTGGCGAGTCGGTTTCTGGAGCAAGTCCGTCATTTGCGCCTGACGGAGATACTCCGGCATCAAGTTTCCGATAGTTTGAGCGGTTTGGTCTGAGTCAAACAGTTTAATGCCAAAGGTCGAAAAGCCTTGTCTAAAAGCCTTAGGTAGAATCGTCTAAAGTCTAAGTAGCATCTTCCAACACCATAAAGAAATTATTTTTTGGCTCTACATTATCTATATATATGTTTATAAAACAGCAACGCTATGATTCGTAAAGAAAAATTTCATTTTAATAAGCACGAGACGTTATTTCATGAAATGTATGTCTTTTTAAACGAGGGAATTTGCCTTGTCTTTGAATTCGATTTGTAATCATCTACATGGAGATGGTGGTTTTAATGTTTTCGTTATAGATTTGCCTGTCTTCCAGATTGCGACATCGTCAGCAGATAATGACCTCTACTTGTGGAAAGTAACTGTCTATTGCATTTGCTAATCCGTTTATCATAAGCTGAATTAAGTCGGGATTAGTACGCTTCCTTGAGGACCTCCATTTTGTTGGCAATGTCATTCAGATAAACTGTTCCCAACTTTAAGTTTAAAGTTCCGATTTCATAAAAAATAATTTATCCAATTTTTCCTTTTAATCCGAGTACATCAAGTTGGAGTATAACTCCATCCAACCACATGAGTTGAAAGGCTTTTTAATTCCCTTTCGGATTTGATGTTTTAATTTCGTGAGATAGTCGTGTGTACTACGTCCTTTTCTGAAGCCACTTTGTGTTTCGATCAGAATTTTATTGTTGAGGAAATGAAATTCTAGCCTGCTTTTAACCATATGATGTTCAGTAGAAGGGTTTGGTCATATATAGCGCAAATGCATATGGGGCACATGCAGCTTTGTTAGTCCATGTCACAGACAACCATCCCTACTGATTATTGCCACATGTTGTTTTCGGAGATTATGATCTTGTTAAATATGATTGTCTTAAATATATATAAATATGTACTTGCCTCTTGTGGTTCAACCATTTTTAAATCAGTCTTAATTCGCACCTCAGTTTTCACAGAATGATGGCTTCGAAATGTGCTAGGGCAAAAAGTTTAAAGGATTACAGTATAACGCTTCTGGAGACTTTAGGTGCTCCGACTCCGACTGTAGACGATTCGACCTGAGGTATTAGATGATTCGACCCCAAGGCATTCAACGATTTGACCTAAACGAGTTAGCAGCTAGACGATATGATATTCCTTGGGCAATATCTTGGGCGTATACAGTTGTTACTGGGAGAGATGACTCGGTGTCGAGTCCGAAACTATCATATAGTATATAGGCTAGCCATACACTCAAGGATGTTTCAAGAAACAACTGTGTACAACATTTTTTTTTTCATGTTTCACCAGACCTCTGGTCTATTGCAGGATTATAAGGAAAGTTGGTTGTTATAACGTGTTTTAGTAAGAGTGTTTTACGTAGTCAGGTTTTGCTGTGAACTGTGGAATGCATTTATTCCATCGCTCTGTACGGATCCATTGCACTGGCGTTAAACCATTGTCTGCCCGGCTTCCCCCAACCATAATGCGTGCCGCCGTCATGGAAGTGAAATATTCTTGGGTATAGCGTACAGTACCACTTAGATAAAACCATTTACTCTCATTGATTATGTGTTCACGTGGATATTCCTTCTTTTCAGACGTTAAAACAGTTGAATATGCAGACACCGATGGACAAAAAATGCGTGTTCTGACAGTGGGGGGCATCCCGTTGATCCCAATAAGGGATTTGGAACAAAATTTTCCCAAACTCATGGACTTTCAGTTTCGTGATGACGACATAGTAGTGCCAAACTACCCACGATCAGGTAGGTCAGAGGATGTCACTCATGTACTAACGGGATTGGAATTAACATCTGACATCACTGGGTGCCGAAAACGTCAAAGTTTTGTTCGTAAACAACGTTTATCAGTAATGACATCATATACAAGTGGCTTGGTGTGTGGAGGGGATTATAGGGGGCGGGGGTGGGATTTACACTACTACACTTGTCTCTGCGCGGATTTCGTATGTAAGGAAGGGGGAGGAGTGATTATAAGGTGGCGGCGATTAAAATTACTACATATTTGCTTCTCCGCGGATTTCATATACAAAGAGAAACCAAGAGAGATTATGACATGGCTGGGATTAAAATTACTATATATTTGTCAGTGTGCCTATTTCATATGTAAAGTGGGACGAGGAGAAATTATAGGGTGGCGGCGACTAAAATGACTATACTTGTCTGTGTTCTGATTTCCTATGTATAGAGGCATGGATGGAGAGGGAATTACAGGACGATGGCAATTAAAATTACCGCTGTAGCATCTTTCTTCTAGTATTTGCGAGATCATAGTACTGTCCAAATCATAAAATTACATTCCATTCCCACTTTTTCGAAAAAGTCCACAAATGAATTTAATTTAATTAATTCTTTATTTATTTCACGAGGATCAATCAGAGCCAATGACCACTGAGGGGCCTCCTCAAGCGTATACATGTAATACAAATATGTACACATGCTGTATATGATATAATAGAAAGTACATGTATAAGGAAGCATAAGCTTCATACAATCCGTAGAGTACAATGCAGTATTTATAAGACTATTTGCAGACAAAATAGCAAGAACTTATTACAACACAGAAAATACATGTTTGCACACGTGATGTGATGGTTATCTTTGTAAGTTGTTCATAAGTTTTAAATCGATCGCTGGCTAAAATGTATTTATGTATCCGTTAAAGATAAGTTTGTTTTCTTCTAGAGTTAGATCCTGAGACCCCTTTAATAGTAGTGAATATAAATATTTTGGACAGAGTTTGAAAAACATTGAGTACTGCGCACCACATGAGACAACTTCAGTCAGCGTCATAAGCATATACTCGCTTTGAACAGCAAATTCAGGGAATTTAGTTTAAGTAATGCTCGACATCTTCACATTTATAACCACACTGTACTCATGAACAATCATGAGTAATAGCGTATTTAAATAAATCTGCGAAGAGAGCGCTCTAATCTCATCGTACAGTGTAAAACTGAACTGTAGATACTAAAGGAATTGTACAGGTTAGACAGCTTATGATTCTTAATCAGGGAAAGATGGTGTTTATACATTTGAAAGGAAGCTTACTTGACGTTAAGGGTAAGAGTTACAATGTTTGGTACATTTGGGAGAAACGTTGAATTAAATAAATTAAAAAGGTAAGTTTTTAATGTTTCATAAGTTATAATTATTTCCAGCGTCGTTTCTTGAAGAACGTAGTATTCTTGGATATGGGGCAGTTAGTTTGTTGATTATCTTATGAAAAAGGGGCATCTTATAGAAAAGGAGCAATGTTTGATTTTTGCTGCGGATGTAAAGATTTCCCACTTTCATTCACCCATTAGTGTTTTGAACAGCGTAAACCGCATGTGTACAGCAACGATGCTCTTCATTGGACATTTCCTATTTTCTCAGAGAAGAATAAGGTACACTTGTCAAATATAACTACTCCATTGTCTAATACTGATCTGACCATAGCTGACTATAGAGGGTACACGTGCATTTCCTACTAAGGGTGCGTCTTTTGCGAGTGATAACACTTCTTACTGCATTTTGTTGTGATGGATCGAACGTGTTCGTCCTGTATGCCATTTTGTTGAAGAATAATAGCGAGATGTTTATGGGACTGAACGCTCTTCATTTTAACTCTTCTTAGCAATAGCATGGGGGTGGGGGTGTTTTTAAAGCTGATGATTAGATAAACAGTTTTTGCGATATTGAATGCAACGAACCATTGGTCTGCCCATCTCGATGAGATGGTCAGATAGGTAATTTATTTAGACAGGGATGTGTCATCAGCAAATATATTAATATTGCATTCGATATCAGTACTTATATAATTGATGAATACCAAAAAGAGTAACAGTCCTGACCGATCCCTGTGGCACACATGAGAAAATATTCAACCCCACTGAGACAAACTTTGATTCCTCTTCCGTAGAGGTGACTTTCGATCCAGTTGTGCATCGAACCTAAAATACCCAACTGATGTAGTTTGAACAGTAAGCCCTGATGCCAAACTCTGTCAAAGGCTAACATCCAGGAGAACAAGACAGACTTCTCGACCTTTGTCTATATATTCATAGATGTTATGAACAATTTTAACTAACTGTGACGCCGCTGAGGCGTCACGTTTGAACGCCGAGTTTTCCTCTATAATAAAATTATTTATTGTACAATATTTATGTAGGCGTGTGTATACAATTTTTTACAATGCCTGAGATAAAGGAAGTTGCAGTGGTATAGGTCTATAATTGGAAGATTTCTTTCATTCACCATAAATATGCTGGTAACTTGACAGACTAACCATGTGAGAAAAAGAAACTTTGTATTCCTGTATCTACATGAATTCTTTAATAAAAATTTGATTACAAATTAATATTGTAGCTTTCATTTCTGTTTTTCTCAAACATGCGTTTGTATATATCACACAACTTTCTGTTTTTCAAACCGTCTCACATATATGTGGGGAAAAAATCCAATTCAAAATTCCAACATGATAAGCTGTGCCATAGAATCCAGGGTTATATTATTAGATGGAAGTTTCTTTGACTCTGGCGTATCTGCATGATTTTTGTGGTGACAGTAAACTTTGATCTGTGTTTATATTTTGCTTTACAGGTTCACATTTGATTTTAGAAATTATAGCCATGTTAAGACAAGGCTCCTCTGAGTATATACAAGATAACGTTGGCGATGACTACCTGGAGTGGTTTTTCCGCAATGACATTGTCACCAAGAAGACAAGAGTCGTCACGACTCATTTGCAGCCAGAGTTACTTCCTCCGGATTACAAGAACCGGAAATGCAAGTTCGTCCATGTTTACAGAAACCCTAAAGACACTATAGTGTCTTTGTATCACTTTTACTTAAACTTTAAGGAATACATGGGGTACAATGGGACGTTTGCCGGCTTCTACGAACTGTTAAGAAAAGACCAAGGTAGGTAGATCAAGCTTGTGAAAAATAAGGTTATTTTAATTAGCTGTTTAATTAATAATTAATATGGTCCATTATCTGATTTAAATATTTTTGTAAATTTATGAGATTACTGCTCAAGATGAAGACATTGGATATCGACTTTTTTCATAGTATCCACATATACGCACGCCTTTTTGATTGATAAGGGAGGTTTTGCCTTCCTTCTGCCTGTCAAGAGAAGCACAAACAAACATGGCAAAGGTGATGTGTTCAATCCTGCCTGTCAGTTGGAATGCAGAACTTGAGTTTGGTAATCACCAGTTACATTTACCAGTAACATGGGTAAATCCGCACTTCTTTATTATGTTTATGCGGAAGGCACTGCACACACTGCTAGAAAAATCTGCTTTTCGAGCACATTAAATCTGATATCTGTGCGAGGATTTTCCCACTAGTCGCTTTAGTGGTAAGACACCCGTGGCATAGGAGAGACACGTCATCTGTGTGGAATTCACATATTACTGAAGACGATGAAATCATCGCCATTATGGCCGTCACTTTACACTGAAAACCCTGACAGCTTGTTGCTCGGCCTTTTGCCTGCAGTTTTACGAAAAGTCTATAGAAGTGTATCTAATTCTTCTGAGGGTTATGTCTCTATGAATGCTTTGTGTCTTCCATTTCAGTTGCCCCGGGAAATTGGATAACATATGAGCTGAAATACGAGGAGTTTTTCAAATCCAACCCATTCCCTAGTCTCATACTGAGATTTGAAGATCTCATAAAGGTAGTTATAAATCTATACATATTCACCTGTGTTATATCACGTTGTGTCAAGATCTGGACGTCCGTCAGATACTAACGCTGGCGTACATACCGGTATTGTCCACCCCCGTACACAGAAATCAAAAGAAGAGAAAACAAATCAGAAACACCTTATCCTCTCCAGGTATCACTGGCACAATTAATCAGCTTACAGATTAGGCTATTGTTTTTTTTTTTAACATGTGTATATGCTATAACCCCATGCGCAGTACAGACTTAGACAATCCATTGTGTCTTCTATGAAGACACGATCATCAAACAGTTCTACTGTCATACCCTTCTTAGCTTAGACTCCCACGGCCCATTTAGGCCTGACTCATACAATTATACTCCTCCGTCGTAAATCGTCTCATACCTAATCACTGCAACATCTTCTTTCTTAGGAACCGATTGCCAGTATAACGAAAGTGTCTGACTTCATAGGCATTGACCGAGATGACCAACTGATCGCTGATATAGCTGACGCCGTGTCCTTCAGCAAGATGAAAGCTGCAAAGTCCAAAATGCTGGACACAATTTATCACCCACTATACAGGAAAGGTAAATCATGTCGGCTTTAATTATGAGTTGGAATTTTCTGCTCGGAATTATTGTATGATAAGCCTGAGTATTGGTCGGTTAAAATTATCACGTCTAATGTTAGATGGAGCCAGAGTCCAAACAATGTCAAACAAACTCTAAGTTACAACTGGACAAAGGTTCGAAGCAAATTATGTGGTTTTTGTTAAGAAGAGGTAAAACTGAACCTACATGTGATATAAGATATTCAGAAAGAGCGATTTGAAGTCGTTTATTTGGCATCGTGCAAAGCTGAAATGTTGTGGACGAACTCCATTTATTCTTGAATTTTTCTCTGTCAACATCTTCTTGCACCAACCTGTGTGGGTAATTAAAGTTATTCATCTCAAAGTTATTCATGAAAACCTCAGGAGAATCCCAGACTAAAGCAGGAACTTGACAGGGGCAAATTTAAGCCGAAATAATGCCATGCATTCTACAAGGAAGCTTTCAAACGACATGAATTTCTCCAATTTAAAATATTGTTTCCAGTCCTGTTCCACATGACTCACCACGGATTTCCAAACAGCTTATTTTCGATGTACAGACAAAACCACCGAGTTTATTGCAGCTGTTTTTATTGTTGGTTTTATTTTTATTACCCCGTGGCCAAAAATGGGCATATACTTGTAAGCGCCTTATTTCTTGAATGCTTGAAATCAGGTTTATGAGACCTAATACATATACGCTTATAGTCATTGGGAGAACTTGGCTGATTTTCGGTGATCTTGGCCATTTGCTTCAAGATCACACAGAGGTCACTGAAATCGCCATTTTGTTATATGTTTGTAAGCGAGATATCTCCTGAAACCTATGAACAGTTTTCTTCAAATGTCACCAGTAAATGTTCATGTAAGAGAACCCTGTTGTACTTCATTGACCCATGTTTCAAGGACGATGATCCTATGTCGCCCTATGAACTTGAGAACACAATATCTCTTGCAAATGTGGTTAATTTCGAAAGGTATACGAGTAAAAGTATCGTGCATAGCCTTAAATATATTTAAGCTTTGTACGATATTTTACTTCCTTTGCATAATTTTATTCAAAGGATTCAGTATAAAAGCACAAACCTCAGTGGTCTTTTTACGGCAACCTGCGGCCTCGATGCTGGTTTAAGGTGCATTTTCTTTAGGCACTTTTGTGAGGTGTCCCTCGAGTTAAGAAGGCATGTTACGAACGGGCTAATAAACGAATCATCCAGAATTATAGGGCTAATATCTTATTCCTGTTTCAGGCACATCCGGCGACTGGAAAAACTTGTTCACGGTTGCCCTAAATGAGAGCTTTAATGAAGAATATTCACGAAGGATGAAAAATTCATCGCTATACAATGAAGAGGTTTTGTAACTGTGGACAGTTAGAGCTCAGCAAGTTGACAAACAAATTTAGAGTTGTAATTGGTGGTCAGTTGTCGCAAAACTACACTACTTGATAGGTGGGTGCAAATGTTGCTGTTGTGGCGGTGTTACAACGTCGAACATGGATCGCCCTCTTTATGTGGGAAACGAATAACGGCAGAACTTGTCCGGTCTCGTAAAAGCTGCATACTCATTGAATATTTTTTATTTCAACGTGATTGATTTAGTTTATGAACGAACTTCAAAACCTCGTTAAGGCATCGCAATCAGAATTTGTTTCAAAATACAAATTTTAAGTGGGCGACCATGGCCAAGAATAGTTTTTTCTTTGACATTTTTTGTTAGGCATTCTTTCAGTGTAAACTTTATTTTAACGTATACTACTCTTTCATTTAAAGCTGTGGGTAGGAAAGTGAGCTGTAACTAAGACAGCATCAGGATATGTCAACATTCCGCTGTAACTCAGGATATGTCAACATTTCGCTGTAACTAAGGATATGTCAACAATACTCAGTCGGGACTTCTGGTATGGACAAATTTCACTTGTATCTAAGGATATGCCAGCAAAGCTCAGCAGTAACTGCGGATATCTAAACAATTTCAGCCTCTTCTAAGGATATGTCAACAAAAGCCAGCTGTATTTAAGGGTATGTCAACAATACTCAGCTGTAACTGATGATATGCCTTAAAAATTGCTCAGCTGTGAGCCAGGCTACATCAACGAAAATCTGCATCTAAGAATGCATCAACAATACTAGAGTACGATTTATGCTTAAAAATTTATAGAATTTTATTGTAAAATTTCTTACTGAGATTTTGTCATATTCCACCAATATTTAATTTCACATTTGTATTTCTTTCTACAAGGTTAATAAATTTGCTCTGGTTCTGTTTCTTTGAACCATTATGAATTTGTTAATTTATTTCTATCCTACTATATCAACAAACACTGATGTTGTTGTTGTTTAGACGTTCAGTAAATTTACATTAATTTACAAAAGTATGTTTCAGATATGTATTTAATCTCATTATCGAGGTGACGGTTTTAATCCGGCTGTACAGCACAAGCACATGTTATATTACCATTCAATTTTTATTTTTGTCATAAATTCATATATGCTTAAAATACAGTGCATGCAATTTAAGGTGGTGTCATCGGAAATCAAAATCAAATCTAGGCGTCGAATCAGACATTTGCTTACCAGCCGCCAACCACAACGGCCTTCATCGGTCAATAATCGCCTGATCAGTTTCCAAAACAACGTTTAACACAAGGCACCAAAGAACTATTATAAAGTGGTATCAAAGTCATACTTCTATCCCGTTACAACTATAGAGGTCGAGGCCGACAATCAGTCACCAGAGGACTGATCGAATCATGCGGTCACTTCCTCTCACTCAATGAACAGCAACTTTCCGTTAACTTCATGTTAGTGGAAAGCCTAGATGTTCCCCCAAAATTGAAGAATTAGCCCATGTGGGACTTCAGTGGAACACATTACACTCTATAGTGAAATATTTGTTTGAATGTTGGTAAAAAACGTGACAACGTGTCCACGATACGTTCTGAGATCTTCCCTTGTACTGTTCCATACACCGTTCCATATAACACCCGTCTGCTCTCTACTCACTTCAACTGGTGGTTTTTCTGAACTTCATGTTATAAAATGTCATCACCAGATTCGCTGGGAATCAGTCGTTGGAGAACTCTCATTCCGTGCGATACAATCCATATGAAAATGGTGAGCAAACCCAGGGAATATTACAAAAGTAGCCAGTAGGGACGTTTCCAAGTTCAAGGATATATGACTGATCAGTTGCCGACGTGGTGTTACGCCAATGGCATTTATTTCAAGGTTATATCAGTAAAACGTAGCTGTTACCGAGGTTATGTCAATACAACTAAACTGTGACTGAAGTTATATCAGTAAAACTCAGCTGTGACCGAAGTTATGTCAATAAAACTCAGCTGTAACTGAGGTTATGTCAACAAACTATGTGAACAAACGAGTAATGGGGCACATCATTACAGAGCTAAAATACCCCAATATTCATCAGATTGCCACAGTGTACGTACTTTCAGGTCTTTTGGCAGTACTCCTCGGGGTAAATTAAAATTGTATAGCAACGTATACCGACATATAACAATTGCTTTTCTGGAAAAGACAATAAGGTAATTGGTATCTTGCGTGGATGTGTCATTTATTAATTTATTTTATGAGTATATTACACCCTACTCGCTGCTATTTCACTTCACTCGCATAAGATGGTGGGAATTGAAAACCTAGGAAAACAACCTCGGCTTCAAAAACAACTTCGACCGCAAAGCTGGGGAAAACCACCACGACCACAGTGCAGGGGAAAACAAGCTCGACCTCAAAGCTGGGGAAACCACCAGAACCATAAAGCTTGGGAAAAAAAACCCACCAGCACTTTAAAGCCGGCGAAAACAACCATGGCCTCAAAGCCAGGGGAACAACGATAACCTCAAAGCTAGGGAAATCAGCCGTTACATCAAATTCCGTTGTAAAAGCCGCAGGATCAAAGGTCGGGGAAACGACCTCAGAACTAAGGGAAAACAGCCCCGGGAAACTCCACACAAATCATTTCTCGGGGGCTTGCATACATGCACTTAAAACAAGATCTGTCAGACGCTCAAAACAATATCGCACTCCAAATCCATAAATATCTTGAAAACCACGTAGTCGGTTTACACTCTCTGATACTGCATGCGAGAGAGAAGTATTTGCACTATGTACAGCAATATACAGTTTAAATCATCCGATAACAAACTACAGTGAACACCGATTCAACACAGAATGAATTTAAATCGTCTACAAAATTTTTGAATCACGATGTAAACCTAATCTATATTTTTCAATATGTTACGTTGAAATAATCTCGCCAGTACAGTTGTTTCCAGGACAGGTACGTTCTCAGAATATATGTGTCATATAAGTCTATACGGAGATTATCATAACAGTGTGTGATCCGTGAAGATGTGTCAGCTCGACCTCAAACAACGAGAGCTGATACAACATCGCGGAACACACACTTTTATGGTAATTATTTATCATATACCTTTAATTTTAGGTACAAAATGGCCAAAAAGCTCACGGTTTCTCCTTAATCGGTAGCGTGACTTTCCACAACTAGAGAAACTGGTAGGCGAAATGTTGTTCTTTTGTACATGAGCAAAACTTTTTTTTGTCTCTGGGGCTATGACACGACCAACCCAGTATAGGACTGAAATAGCCACCTGGAGATAAAGGGTTTCCAGTTTCGTCCAGAGAGATCCACCATGAAGTTATAGAACACTTACATTGCCTGGAGGTCCGAAAACAGGATGGAACAACGTGTAAATCATTTGAATGGTTCGTTCATACACAGTTAAATCACGATCGGAATAATCCTGTGCCCGGACACATATGTCGGCGGAGAGGGTCAGTTTCATCTCTGGCCTGTTTATCGGCGTACGTGTTGGTGAACTTCACTGACTTAATATAGGCGAAAACTGAAAGTGCCGAGATTTCTCCTGCCGTTCCATCCATGTACATGATCATGCAAATCGACAAGTTCTCTTTCTAGAAACAAATCACCAGAATCACATCCAAAACGATCTTCTGTCATCCCTTCTTCTTACGCGCCTTTCATTTGACTGACGGCTAATCCCGACCTTGACTTTGACCTAAGTCAGATGTTCTGTGAGTTTGATGATGGTAGATCCTTGCACGACAACTCGGACGTTTAATAACAGTACAATATAATCACTGAACATAAATATTATTTATAAACAAGACCTTTCAAAATCTTTTGTCAACGTCGGAAGGCACGTGCTGACCTCACGAACAGTAAAGAGAGTTTTACCAAGGGAGATAGCTCAGCGACGGCAGTTATAGGGCCTGGGATGGAAAGTGTCGATAGTTTTCCGAGTTTTACTAGTTGTAATTGTTTACGTTTATATTTTATATACTGTACTGGGAATTTTGAAGATCTCAATCATGCATACAAATACAGGAATATCTGCAGAAATACATTCACCAAAAAGGATTCAGAACTATAGAAATACATGTATGTAGAGTTGTGGCACTGCTTTTCAAATACATACTAAAGTCCCCGTGGGGCTGCCCCGTCATGCAATATTGGGTCTGAAGAAGTCTAAAATTGTAAAGCTTTGAAAGAGACTGTATTACCATCATACAGTCCATGAATGTAATTCGTCTATAACCTTGTGGTAAATCGATATCATTGCCTAACCTGTAATACACTTACAATTATACAAGGGATACATATGTCTTCTGTTTGTTTATTTCACTCGGACTAAACGTGGCTTTTATCATCCATTCCTACGTATTAGGACGGTGCCTCATTGTAGGAGGCGGGACCCATTGTCGACATATTCACAGTGCTATCTCACTCAAACGACATGCCAAAGGCATCAGGCACAATATGTTTGAAAACCATATTTTACAAAAGTAAATGCTCTTAGAATATTTTTCCTAAGTTCCACAAACAGTGTTTTGGGAAGACAATTTCATTGCCTCGGGCGGGGTCATAATTATTCAAAAACAAGTTACATGCTGGATAATAAGCTGAGTTTGACAGCTCCTAATATGTGATTTATTGACACCGCAATCTGCCATTGTATCAAGGTTAGGTATAATATAACCTTAATAAATGATTCCTCTTGTAAAGGCAATGGTCGAATAAAATAAATTGGGCATCAGAGGAAAGACTGCTGAAGACTCTCTTTGAAAATACGCCACTGCTTTTTATTTTATGTATGTCTACCTGAATTGAATGCAATGGAATGTTTAAATTTTAAGGTAAATTAAAAATGGACGTTTTTAACGCATAATTTTCTAACCGTCCACGAACCTTAACTCATTTTTAGCTTTGTGACACTTTCATAAATGGTAGCCATTTGGTCTCTCAAACTATGGCTTCAGAGTTCAACGTCATGGAAAAATATATTGTCTATATTCGCAGTCAGTAGTGCAAGCTTTACTATGTGGAATTATTCAACCGCATGGGATGCTGCAATCGTAAATAAAGCAAATTTTGTACCAGTAAAAGTATTCAAACTCCTTTCAAAAAGAAATAATATGGACGTCCAGCCTATCGCCGTTTAGAGGCGAAGGACAATACTGATAGTGAGCATGTGTGATTTTTCAGAGAGTTGAATTATAGGTTACATAAAAGCTGAAAGAAATGAGAGTAAAGTCCTCTTCTCTGATAAAAGGGCTGACCTTGGTCATGTGTGTAGCGCCTTGTGTTCTCTCCACAGCACAATTTCTCACGATTCTATAAAGCCTATATCTATTTCTATATGGATAGTCAACGAAAGCAGAGGCCGGGGTGCACTACACAGAATGTTCAGGCTCTTGTTGTTCAGCGTTTGTTTCACAGTTATCACCCTTCAATATGCTCGTGTTAACGGTGGAAACTCTAGTCGTCTACAAGATAGGTTTTTAGTGGATGATAACACAATAACGGTGACCATTGACTCCCATCATGCCATCCACACTGTCAGTGACAAGTTTGTCAGCGTCACGCTTGACACAAGCCAGCTCAAATATGGTTTAAGGCATTTCCATTCCGGGTAAGATCTTATTTCAACAGTTGTAATTTTGATTTTTGCATTATTACCACCGCCAAAGGGGATAGGTAATGTTTTTTTCAATCTCTCTGTCTATATGTGCCTCTGTACCGTTTCTCTCTAGACGGATTTAAGTGAAATTTTGTACGCTTGCTTGCTAGGGACAATCAGCAGTCCATTTAATATTGTCTATCATTCGAATTTGTTACATTTGTATCTAGCAAATTTGTCAAACGATTCCTCACCACTTTCCAGTGTTTGTCTGCATCAAGAAATGCGCCCATTTTAATGCAACTTTGTACATGGCTTGGCCTTGACACTATACTTTCCGGATCTATAAATTTCTGATCCAGGCATTCTGCAGCCAAGAATATGAAACTATATTTTTTACCATTGCCAGACATCTGTCTACGAAGTGAGCAAATTTACGCAAAAGGCTATGTACACAACTTACACAAACACCAATTCGTTACGTTTTTGGATTAGCAGAATGTTACCTGAATCTGCATTCAGGAATTTTTTGAAAAAGATTTCTCACCATTGAGAGACATTACACAAAAATGCAGAGTATTGTGTCTTTGACTGTTCTGAGGAATTCGTACTTTTAGATGTGGTCGAGGTTTGAACTCTCACAATATTTTCCATATTTATTTTTCGTTACTAAAGCTAATGGAGCACCAAGGCATGTTACCAACTCGCCACTGCTTGTGTAGTGTATTAATTTATTGATCAGTAATCAGTAACTTGAAATTGATGAAAGGTTCTCTTACCTTGTGTTTGTATGGTTTTATTGTGCATCTGCTAATGTATTTCTAGGCAGCAATGTGGGACGCACTGAATTGAGGGGCTAAAAAGTTCTTTCGTGTTGAGCAGTATTGGCGAGGCTGTAACTGAAGGATTGTATGTTATGATGTGGTTGGCCGGACTTTCTACAACTTTCCGCTCACTTCGTCAGACAATTAGGTCACACGTATTAATATCCTTTCAAGGCTTTCAGCCAGGAAATATACTGAAACCAGTTACACGCGAAAAATATGTTAAAGCTCTACGTCGCTCCACAACACTATTATATGTGATAAAGATCTGTAGTTGTATATATTCATGCCGATGACGATCATGTATAGCAGTCACTTGTTCACTGGACACTGATTCAGTGGCAAACCATACAAATCACTGACTGGAAATATTGTTTTCCTTTGACACTTATTGCACGCAGAAAAGAAAGTTTGCTCTCTGTTACCACCTATCCCTATTTGTTGCCACGTGCATACATTGCATAAACCCGTGCATTGTACAAACCCACACATTAAACAGTTCCGTACATTGAACATATTTATATATTGCAAACTTTCATATATAGCACTAACCCATACATTGCACATATTGCTGAATAACTATTGTTTGAATCAAGTCACCATTGTATTAACAATGTTGCCCATCAATCAGTCGATACTGTAACCTGTATTATTTTCTGTTTAAATTACAACTTTGCTTCATCGAATCAATGCCGTTGCTTCCGTCGTTTTCAGCCTAAAAAAGATGCGTAACCTTGCCAAAGGTCTGGCTCCCGCTTACTTCCGTGTCGGAGGAACGGCAGCAGACTCGCTCAGCTTTAAGTCAGGGCCGTCAGCAGACATCATCATGGACGGTCAGTATAGCTTACGAGTCAGTATCTTAACAACAGTAGGCCCATTGCGATGTGTTTTAACGCGTTGCTCATAGTGAACATAAAGTCTGTCACTATATATACACAAAAAAGAGAAGGAAACCATAGGTATCACAGAAAAATATTTTCAAAAAATCAGTAGCTTTTTAAAGCCGAGAAGAAGCAGTTCAGCTCTGGTTCGACCTCATCGGACACTTCACCGAGAGTAGCCATGTTGTAGAAGCCCTGAATGACTTGGCCAATCAACTGCCTTGAGAACGTCATGTGATACTTTGGCTGCGACGTCACATTGTCGACCAGTTCTTGATTGTTAGTGGGGGTTCTTATGGTTAATGGGTAAATATCAGAGAAATTGTCACAATTTGGGGTAACTTTAATTACTTTAATTAATTTTAATTTTGTCCAACTGGACAGTCACAGATTTGAGAGCAGTTTACAAAGGCTACCCATGTTACAATGCTTACGTGTTGAGCAGGAGGCTGTAGTAATTTTTCTGGGAGAGTTACCAAAAAAAAATAAAAGCGTCTAAGGACAGCCATTGCCTGTGAATGAGAAGATTTCGTGGCACAATTTCTCATTTCCCTGTAGCTAAAACTGATTTAAAAAGGAAATGGATTCGCCATGTGCGCAGAAAGAATGTGCCCAAAATACCCTATTGTGATCGTTATATTCCCTGATGTCTACAGGCAGCTAATGCTCACACATATATGCACGGAGGCGTAGTCGAAGGTACGAAAAACGGGGCTGAAAGCCATACAACGCTGTGCCGGCCACGAAATTCGCCGAACTCGGGCGTTTGGAAACAAAACAAAGGCAAAACTCTTGAAGTCTTGAAAATGGCGTCACCAAATGAGTAGCTAAATAATGACGATCATATGCAATTTTTTCAGTTAATAAGAGTTGTAGAAGTTTTTAAAATATTTTTACACCACCATTGGAAAACTTCTTTGGGAATTAATTCAGGTTTAATGGCTGACTTTATGTTCACTTTAAATATACCTCAAAGGATTTATGCATTTATTTATCAAAATAAAGTTGCCCTTTGTTGCCTTCTTTTATGTTTATGGCAATCAAGGGCATAGTACAAGGCAGGACGTTGTTCCTTCTTTTGAACCCAATTCATGTGGACGGGGCCGAAGAGGCAGTGACAGTCAGGGCTGTTTCTTGATTTGGCTAGCTTCGAAGCTTTTGCAATCATTACGTTGACAGCACCGAAGCCACAGCGGCTGACATTGCTAAATCGTGTAGTAAGTCCAAAGTTCTTGCGCGCTGCCTTCTACACATAACGGGCACCTAACGAGAATTCAGACCCACGGTAACTCGAAAATCTCAAACGCGGTGGTGTTACCTTCGTTCTTTACCCTCCAGCAGACCTCAAAGTACGAAGCCCCATGTTAAAAGATCCACGATCGGTTATCGTGCACATTTAGTCATGGTGATACAGCGATGGCTGCGTCACTTCCGCCCCCACCACGCCGAAATGTGCAAGATAACCGAGTCGTGGAGGGTAACGGCTAAGGCGACGAATTAAGAACTTTTAACATGGGGCCTTGTACTTTGAGGCTGGCTGGAGGGAAAGGGCGAAGGTAACACCCCCGCGTTTGTGGTTTTGTGTACTTTGAGGCTGGCTGGAGTGAAAGGACGAAGGTAACACCACCGCGTTTGTGGTTTTCTAGTTGCCGTGTGTCAGAACTGTCGTTACATGCCCGCTATGTTTATCCAGAAGGGAGCGCGCAAGAATCCTGGACTTATTACCGATTTTGCAATGTCAGCCGATGTAGCTTCGGTGCTGTTAACGTAATGAGTGCAAGAGCTTCGGAGCTACGTGGAGTTAGTTTGGGAATTCGATTCATGTGGATGGCAACTGAAGAGACAGTGGCAGGCATAACACTGTTTCTTCTGCTATTAATTTCACTCGAAGAGACATTACAAAGCAGGACACTGTTCCTTTTGCACGCAGGAATCCTATTCATGTGGATGGCAATGAAAGAGGCACTCTTCCTTCTGCATGATTCCGATTCATGTGGGTAATAATTTAAGAAACAGTTCAGTTACTCTTCCTTCTGTGGGAACCTAATTCGTTTGGATGGCAGTCTAGGAGACAAGATATGAATGTGCATTTATGGCAATTAATCACACTCAGTTTTAGAGTTTAGAATTTTCTGTCGGTACATTATGTCTTAAGGACACAGTCCTTTAAAATAATTTAGTTTAATTTTTAACTCTCTGGCTACATAAATGTTTATTTCGCTTCAGCTGGAGAGCTGGACACTCTGTACCATTTCGCTCAAGATGTTGGCTGGGACATGATCTTCGATCTGAATCTGCTTCACCGCCATAACGGAGAATGGGACTCCAGTAATGCCGAGTCTCTGATGAGGTACGCCGCCAGTAAAGGCTACAGGTTTCATCTGGAGTTGGGAAATGGTAAGTAAAATCATTTTACTATTTCTTTAAACTTCATGAACAAAAATAGAAAAAAGAGGGGTGAGAGACAAATTATGTGATCATGCATGTTTGGATGTCGTTGGTGGCCTCGTGCGCCGACTATTTGTGAGGTCAGACAGATTTAAGTCTTGGTTTCCTTCACAAATAAACCACATCATCGTCATATATGCTGAAAAACAATGAAATAGTGAAATAAATAAACCTCCGACTTCAGTTACTCAAGTTGTGCAAACCAGCCCAATCCCATTGATCCCAGGCGTGTCCCAAGACAGGAGTTATTATTCCTGGAAATGGTGAATAGGCACACTAATATGCTGAACGTTATCACCATTGTTCTTTCATTTAGAGCCAAATTTATACGAACGTAGAAACATTCACGTGGACCCCGCCCAGATTGGCCGTGACTATGGCAAACTAAAACACCTGATGAACTCTATCCACCCTTTTAACGAAATGATGCTGGTAGGTCCGGCCTTGACGGGAAGTTTTCATGTGGACTACGCTGAGAAGTGAGTACAGTGATATATTACCTCCTCTAGGATCTACATTACATATCTCAGAGAAATGAAATATTGGAACTAATTGCAGTTATCTAAAATCACTGAAATGAATTATTTACACGCAGGTACATAACGTGTTGATTGAGGACACACTACATATGGTTGTTATACCCTCGGGAGCTCTTCATTTTGAAACAGTGTTCGGAAAGAACTTACAAGCCGTTGTCTATGATACAATATTTGTCTTCTTAACTGGGGATGTTTTTCTTTCATTGTGATTGCTCTGCATTGGACAATGCATAAAATAATGCTTGCTTTGATATTATATGTGTCTTTAGGCCTATACTAAACTAACTTAATTTTAGTGAACGGCTATATTATTTTATGAATCCTGTAAGAAAACACTATCGAATTAGAATGTAAGAAAGTACTGAAATAATGTAGGCATGTTATAATGAAATGACTTAAATCAGACAATTACATATTGCAACAAAGGGCAAGGAAGATATTTTGGAATTGAGCTCAGTTTGGTGTTGGTTTCAGGTTCCTGTCAACAGGATCGACTTATATCGACGCTTTTACGGTGCACCAGTAAGAACATTTAGATTTTCTTGTTATCTTTTGTTTTTGCCGCCTCAAAATTAGTTATGAAATCTTTTGTTAAGTGTTTACATAAAACGATGTATGTTGGTGATCCTCTATAAAATGGTCCAAGCGCATGTGTGTGTATTGATCACGCCATTCATCGTTATTAGCGAAATCTCTAGCACTGTTCTGGCAGTGGACGTTTTCGCATGCATTGGGGGGATTAACTCGTTCTATTCTCCCCTAGGTATTACATGGACGGATCGAAGGCGAAGGCGGGAGACTTCTTGGACCCGGACGTCCTGGATAATTTCAAGCACCTGGGGATCAGTCGATCGAAGGAAGCCTTATCCAAGGCATCAAGGGGAACGAAGACAACCTGGGTGCTGGAGACGAGCTCCGCTTATGGGGGAGGCGCTCCAGTGCTCTCAGAATCCTTCATCGCCGGCTTCACGTACGCAATATTCAAACAAAACACTCCTTCTGCATCTGATAAATTAAACCAGAAAGGCATGAGAAAGGTAACAGGAGCTTTCTTTATATAGATCATTTCAGTAATTCAGGATTTGTTTTGTTATGCGACTTACAAATTTCTTATACAAAGGTATGTAATGACACCAGCCTATAAAAACTCTTTTCTATCCCTAACAGTGTGTACTTTCATGCAAAAGGAACACAATACGGAAGTTTCGAGTTCAAACTCATTTGTTGTAGGAGGTAAAAAGACTTCAACTGTGTCATGTGTCTTGTCAAAAATGTCAGGCAATTTTGTTGATTTTAATTTACCGATCACATGTCTTGTGGTGTTAGGGAGGTACAAACGACCTCTCCATCAATCAGGAGCTTCTTAAATTAAAAAAACTTTCAGCTCCTCAATTTTTCCTACGTCTAGTCTAAATAACTTTTTTTGAAACTTTTCTTGGACGCCCATGTTATAGCAAACATAATCAGAAATAGTTGTGTAACATTTTTTGACAGGTCACATGGTACAGTATGGCCTTTCTTACCTTCAGCGATAAAAGAGTCCTATATCGGGACTACGCTATTATCGTTATTTAGGATTTACGATTTCTGAGTATTTCATTAATTCTAGTGCAGAAAATTAGTTACGACCACTCTGTGAATCGGCCATTTTCATTATTAACATGTGTGACTTACCGAGCAAGTGTAAATCCCCACAAAACCATATAACTGGTATTTAAACCACTTTCTGAATGTCTGCACAACAAAATGATCTCCTTTTCTGAGGGATTCATTGTCTATTTATTTAAGATGGTTGGACGAACTCGGCATGGCTGCAGCAAATGGTATCCCCGTCGTTGCCAGACAGAACTTTGTCGGAGCGCGCTACTCTCTTGTGGCAAATGATAACCCGTTACCAGTAAGACAGTGGAAAATGAAAACCTGTTACTAGTAAGACTGTTTCCACACACCACATGTGACAATGGCAAAATATCCATTGGTATGGCCAAAGAAAATCTAGAGGTTACTCAAATACGAGTAATATCTACAATGATAAATGTGGTGAAAGAAGTTTTAGAGGTCAGATGTTTGTATTATGGACAAGGATAAATGTGGTCATAGAAATTCTAATTATCAAATGTGAGTGGAATGCGCAAGCATAAATGTGGCGGAAGAAATTTAGGTGCTCAGATGTGAACATTTGCACAATGATGTGGCCAAAGAAATCTAGTGGATATCCACAAGCATAAATTTCGCCAAAGAAGTTCAGGTTTTCAGATGTGAGTTCTGTCTATAGTGACAAATATTGCCAGAGTAATTCTAGTGATTAAATGTGAGTATTAACTACCAGCTTATATGATAAATATTTTGAGGAAAGTTATGATTAATCGTCGCAGTCCTCCGAATTCATGTGAAAGAACTGGAAGATTATCCGTGTTGATTAATATGGTGGTGCTAACAGTTATGTGAAATATGAAGAATATACACAGTGATACATTCGCATTGGGATAGGAATATTTTATATGTGATGATCGAAATTCGTCGGGTAACGCTTGAAAATTACCCACAATTTCCTTGTCAGGATTACTGGCTGACCTTGCTACACAAACGTCTGGTGGGTCGGAAAGTCCTCAAGGTCACCTCCAGCGAACATAACCATCACTTCCGGATCTACGCTCATTGTTCCAAAGAGTAAGTCGGCCTATGCTGTATTTTTTGTTTAAGCCACACGATATTCATCGGGCATTCACTTGCTAATAAAAGGTTTCGGAAAATTCGTACCTTCACGTCTGGAAAGAAAACAATTTACTCACTATTTCGCGCTCTCTTTTTGACCTTTTCCTTCTTTCAAACTGAACAGAACAGGCGACATTTAAACAAGCTATGCACCATCTTAATGGTGATTTTCACGCTGATGCCAAATATAGTCTTCGTTACTATTTGGCATTTTTACAGTGAGTGAAATGGAAATAAAGATTACGGTACTATGATAAACTTTTTTGACAGTATTGAACGGGCTGAAGTACAGTGACGTCACCGATTCTTTTGTTGCTGCTAAACATGCTGTAACTATTATGTTTGCACATTAAAAATACAGATTCAGGTGTAACATATGTATATTCACGTAAAATGTAGCTTATAACAATCAGAGGATGTTGAGCAGGATGTTTAAGAATCTGTGAGGTCAACGTGCTTCAGTCTGTTCAATATGGCCCCAAAAGTCCAACGTATCACCTCAATCTTCATTTCTGTTTTAATCACCGGAAAAAAATGCCCCCCCCCCCACCAAATGCCCAAATGTACGAAATGGCCTTTTAGATGATGAGTACTTGGTTTAAATGTGAGCTGTTTGAAAGTGTAGTGCGTGGCCGTGCCTTCTGTTAGTGTGTGTGTTGGTAGGGAGGCGGTGTTTTATGCGCAATCTATTTCCGACCAAGCTGGGATGGCCCTTGCTCGCCTGAAATGTCCAAGCATGCAATGTGTCGTTTTTTGCTATGATATTTCTACTTCTCAATGTGTCCTAGTCTGGGAAAAGAAATGATTTAGTTACTTGCTATTTTGTTTGGATAAAGGCAAAAATGTTGGACCTTTCGAATTGCCATGCTTTGTACAACGTTACTTCATCCATCCCTTAAAGCTTTATATGGTTCTAACTAAACATATTACAACATTTCAGCTCAAAGCATCCACACGGTATCACATTTTTCTTCCAAAACATGCTGAGTTCTGAAGTTAAGCTAAATCTGGAACAGTACACAAGCCATTCTTACGAGCTGTACATCCTGACGGCTGGCGGAGATGGGTCTTTGACATCCAAGTAAGTATATCTGAAAAAAAATTAGGCACATCTGTAATCTGGGCTATCGGTTTTACTATATATTTCAGTGTATCAATGATCACTGAGCGGCGTTTTGAAATAAGACGCGCACCACAGCTACTTTTAGAGAACAACACACTGATAATAGTAACTATTGAAAAAATGTCATTCTTTGTTCCCAGGACGGTGAAGTTGAATGGTCATGAACTGCACATGCACGGTGATTCTCTGCCAACGCTCTCACCAGTCAAGGGCAAAGGATGGCCTGTAAAGGTTCCCCGGCACTCGTTCGGCTTCTTGGTATCACCTTACGCGGATGCATCAGCATGTCCGTAACACCAAGTTACTGTGTGCATGAAAATGTAAAGAATAGAAAAGGAATCATTTGATTGAATGTGTTGTGAAATTATGTTGAAGGGTCATTCTGTGTTTATGTACCCCACACACATTGTAGGAATCATGCAGTTTTTCTGAATGATTCCGCAAATTTTCAAATCGGAATTTTTCAGCGTGTTTCATTGAGTCAACAGTGGGATGGGAGACATAGGCAAAGTAGACAATATAACCCGTAGTAATTAGACACGGAGTGCATGTCAAGTTGATTATCTTTTCCCATCTCTCTGGAGACTCGTATATTAAACGTCACTTAACTGCAATGTTAATCTGATCAGCTGTTCTGAATAACGCGTTACACCACGAATTGGTAGCACTACTGCCGAAGTTGCATTATATCCTAATCATTCATTAATCGGTGTAACGCTATAAAAGGGTGGAGTGAGCTAAAGACGCACTTTACAAGACATGTGACAACGGACATAAACAGCATATACAATATGTAACAGTAGTCGGTTGGGATTTCAAACCATCAGATTTTCAACCCAAGAAATAGCCTATAACAATGGCACAGTTAAAAAAAAATAAATCTCAAATAGTTGAATTTAATGTCTTCACTGCATTCACTGCCGGCAGGTGTTCCGACTGACCATGTCCTTTCTCACTTCATCTCTAGAACGACTTAACCCAAGTTCACCAAACTTACTCCACACTTACGTTTTGGAATGGGGAAGAACCCCATCGATTTTCAGCGGCCTAGACTTTTTTGTTCAATGTCAGTGGGGTAATTTAATTTAATTTTATAAAAGGCATGTAAACATGATATCTCCAGAACAGTTTTGCCCAAGCTGACCCAACTAACACCACACTTATACGTTTGAATGAGGGAGAAACCTATTGATTTTCAGCGACCCTTTGACGCTTTTCTTCAACATCATTAGGATCATTTAAGTTCAATTTGATAAAATCCTTGTGAACATGATATCCCTTGAAGTTTGTAACCTAAGTTAACCAAACTTACATGACATGTAAATCTGGGTTGTAGATGAACCCTATTTTAATTCAACTTTGCACGATCAGTTGTTTGACCGTGTGGTCATTTCCTGGTGAACTCTGTATCTAATGAACAGTTGAACAAAAATGTACCAAACTTATACCACACTTACACTTTGTTATGAGACGGAACCGTATTGAATTTTACTGGTCTTATCTTATTTTTCCTGTCTGTCCGGCTGTCCCTGATTCTATCCATTTCTTTGTAAACGCTCTATCTCTTGAGCAGTTAGTCCCAAATTCACCTAACTTATAACAAACATCAGTTAGGGTTGAATCTGTTCATTGCATTGTGCATGTGTTTAAGGCCGAGGTTTTAAGTACATTGCGTGGTGTTTTATCGTTTGCGGAAACCAGGGTGCATGGGTAAGAACTATAACCTTTGGCAAGTATCTTATGAACTCTCTCACTGAGCCATATTCTCCTCCCCTCGTGGTTAGGTTCTGTGTTGTATTCAATCTTCTGACGGCTCACAAAGATAATTCCATCTTCCTAACTTTGCTGATTAAGCGAATGTTGCTGTAAAACAAAACCGAAGACGTCTTTTAAAACCATACATACTGCACTTATCACTGTTTTCATAATTAGATTTGTCGATATTTAAAAGTAGATCTTTTCCATTGACAGGTAATTGATTTATATCAGTAAATCAATCTTTCGTTATTAATATCTAACGAATTCCTTCGGGTAATCATTTAATTGGTATGAATAAATAAATTATTCAGCTATCTAAATATTAAAAATGTTAACAAACATCATGCAACACCACACAAGACAACACTATTGACCGCTTAATGCAACCGAGGCCCAAAGATCAGTGAAAGCAGGGGAATGTCGAATAAGCACGGGAATATGGAACAAGGGGAATGGTGGAATAAGTACTGGAATATGGAACAATGGGAATGTGGAATAAGGGGAATGTGAAATAAGCAGGGGAATATGGCACAAGGGGAATGGTGGAATAAGTACTGGAATATGGAACAATGGGAATGTGGAATAAGGGGAATGTGAAATAAGCAGGGGAATATGGCACAAGGGGAATGTGAAATAAGCACGGGAATATGGAACAAGGGGAATGGTGGAATAAGCACTGGAATATGGAACAATGGGAATGTGGAACAAGGGGAATGTGAAATAAGCACGGGAATATGGCACAAGGGGAATGTGAAATAAGCACGGGAATATGGAACAAGGGGAATGGTGGAATAAGTACTGGAATATGGAACAATGGGAATGTGGAACAAGGGGAATGTGAAATAAGCACGGGAATATGGAACAAGGGGAATGGTGGAATAAGCACTGGAATATGGAACAATGGGAATGTGGAATAAGGGGAATGTGAAATAAGCAGGGGAATATGGCACAAGGGGAATGTGGAATAAGGGGAATATGAAATAAGCAGGGGAATATGGAACAAGGGGAATGTGAAATAAGCACGGGAATATGGAACAAGGGGAAAGTGGGATATACCCTGTCACAGGAGGGGATTTAACCCATTCATCGTGTTTCCTATAGAGATTGAAAGTCAAGCACTGTTATCACTCGACCACAGCTAGCTCCCTTAATATAACGCAATTGCATGAAGATATATCGATGATCCATTCACTGAAAACAACACGGGATGAAATGTTGATCCATGAATTCGCGGGGAGTGAGCCAAAAGGTAGCTACGTTTGACGCATTACATGCGACATCAAAAGTAAAACGCGCTGCCGAACACACATGACGTTTTCCAGGCACATATGGTATTTTCTCTCACAGTCTATTTTAACAAGTCGTCAAACTATTAAAGGTCGATCTCGTGGCCAGATTACACTGAAATTCGATATCAACAGAGATATATACATCTGGAAAGATCCCATATTCCAAATGGATTTATTCGGTTCTCTTATGCCTGTATTTATATAAGTAATACATATATCGGGTGTAATTATAACGGTGTATCCCAGACCTGTATTGACTACAGCATATAGCTCCTAATTGCGAACTTGTTAAAAAGCATTACCAAAATGAAGTGGTTGTTGGGTTTAACTGTAGTGACGGTGGCCTTAGGGGTTAGTACAGCCATTGTCTGTACCCCGATGCTATGTGAAGGAGTTAAAAAGGAACCTCTGAGCTGCGCAGGTTCGCTCATCAAAGGTGGAGGATTCTGCGGGTGCACGGATGTCTGTGCCAAGGTTAGCTACACAAAGTTGCAATACTTGAATTGCATGTATATGTATTTTTGTCACTTCGTTCAGGAACAATCTCACAAAGATTATAATTTGTTTGACAGTTTTGAAGAGTTAAAAGAAAGCTTCATGTAACGTTTTAGTACTTCGTATACTTGATTAACGAACAGGGAAGAAGGCAGAATAGGCAACGTATTCTTCGGTGAGATCTGTTTTATTCTTCCCAGCTTGACTTTGCAGAAATACACATCTATACTCTTCCGTTCTCTAACCTGGACCTCTGTCGTTCCGAGTGTGAATGCTTCCTCAAAGTGCCAAAGACTTAATGCCTTAAAAAAGCAGGTTTCCTTTACTCCAGAAGTAACACTGAATTCATATAACCTAGTTATTCGTGAGTAATAAAGACCATAGCCTCATACTTATAACGAAGGTTACTGGCACATCGACAGGAGCGCACCATCGCTAGCCGCCATTTTCGAATCACCTGCACTCGGCATCGTCGGAAAAATGATGAAGTCGTGGAAAGTGTGGATTAAAATCAAGGAGACGGACACTATTTAAACAGCGATGGACGACGTGTTTGGGAGTACTGGCCTTAATTGTTATCTTAATAATGAACAAAAGCAACTGATAACAACTGTTGTAAAAAAAAAAAAAAAGAAAATGATCTTAATTTAGGAGTGACAACGGAGTACAGCCTAGCAACGGAGTCACGTGATTTGAAAATGGCGGTTTGCGACCTTCGCTTGCTGGCCCCTAACGGGCGCGGATCACATTTGTGTTAATGGGGAGCTCGTGAAACTCCCGATGTGTTGTTACTGGGATTTGGACCCTTTTGGGTAGCCCGTCATAGTCTTCCATTACAACGCTTTATGGTCTTTATTATTCCCGCATAATGAGGTGATATGAATTCAGAATTACTCCAGCTCCAGTTTAGTGAATATAACGAATCAGAGCGGTTCATGTGGAAGCCAAACTGGAAACGATCAACCGATCTCATGCAGGGCTAACCTAAAGTATACTCCTTTCCAAGGTTGTGTGGCCTAGTGTTCACTCCCCCTCCTCTGTGATAACGGTTGGTGAACAAACTGGTAAATTTCTAGAGCATATTCATGAATTGCAAGAGAACAACTGTCAAGTCAACTCCGACACGGGTAGATATTTGGGCAAAGGAAAAGGTGTCTCAGTGAAACCGTCAGAATGGCTGGCCTACAGGTCTATGGTAATAAAGTCAATCTATAAGAGATTTATTTCATTTGTCCTCACAAATGCATATCATACCATGATGGGTATTTTTCAGCAAGAAGGAGAATCTTGTGGTCACACGGATCTGACGGTCTCCTTCGGCAAATGTGACAGCGGACTTGAGTGTGTTCCTCAACACAATATGATGCTCGGACTGGGAGTCTGCAAATCCGGAGTCAGGCGAGGTATATGCATCGAACACCTGCGTGTACCTAATGTATCATACGCATGTAGCTTACATGTGACCGCGTAACATATCTCCTGCCTTATCCATCAGATACATAAACATTTCATGATTTTAATCGGAGTAAAAATCAGGCTCAGTTAAATGATACAAACGTTAACACCTATATGGGATATAGGGGACGGTTTCTTCTTTGCGTTAGACAACTTGCAGTGTCTAAATTTCCTTTCTTCAGCAAATTGCTAACAAAATGGGACACAGTGACACTGTGGGGAAAGCGATTGCTTCATTAATGAATGAATTCCACAGAAGGAGCGAAACGATTCAGCTTTGAAGCCTTTTGTCTTCAACTCTGAGGACGACTGAGGCGCTGGCCCGATCCACTTGACAATACTTAGCAAACTTAGCTTACTTTATCTCTTTTTGTTTAAGCCTCCAGATACTATACGCTGCGTGCTCACTGCTGAAAAAAGAACGCATTTAAATGCTCCTTTGCACAATGGCAATGGTTTTAAATCCACCAGTTAATAGGTATCAAAGTATTTCCTATAAGTTTGGTTCACACAGTTGCCCGCAATGTCATGCATGAGAAGTCCTGCCAAACAGCAAGGATGCACCAGCTGATGATGATGATTGTGTACAAGGGACAGTGGATTCCCCATTGTGAAGCCGACGGCAGTTACTCCCGACAACAATGTAACAATATCGGTAAGTATCAAGGCGTCATCTTAACACAGAAAAAATATGTATGTATGTATGTATGTATGATGGGTTTTACATCGTACTCAACAATTTTCAGTTATATGACGACGAAGACTCCTTAGAATGTATATATGCTGCGTCGTCTTGTGGCGGGGCAAGTCCACGCTGTCGCCAGTGAAACATCATGCTGAAGATTCCAGACATGACACCTGATCTGGAAAAATTACACTAACACCAGGTCGACCAGTCCTGCGTGTTCCCTTGCTCTAATCGCTTAGTGCTGAGCACCAAGCGAGGCAGCAACAAGTAGCTTACTCTTTTTTAAAATTCTCTGCTATGACCCGACCCGGGATTGATAAGGATCTCGGTGACCTAGTGGTTAGGTGGACACTATAGGCCACCGAGGCGGACTGGAAAGAGTACAGTAAGATAATACCTGCAGAGAGCAGTAATTAAAACTATCACTCTGCATGAACAGGAGCAGATAAAACAGATGGATTGTCGCGAAAAAGTTTGTCCAATGTTGTAGGAACCAAGATTTGAATGGCTAGTTGGGAAGTAAACAAGTGAAACATAAATGACGCTTGAAATAGATTCTCTATGGTTTCATATTCCTCAGCGGAGCAGTTTGGTTCAAAAGTGCTTTGGAAATTTTTGTTACGATTATTTGTGGGAAAGTGCTTTCTTTTTCGTAGTGATGCTCAGCGATGTAAGTTGAACTATGCTCAAACATATTTCACACATCTTAGACTTACAGCCTGCACTTACAGTATAACACATCACCATCAGAAACCTACACTGCTGGGACTAAGTAGCACATAATAATATTTCACAATGTTGTGTTTGTAGGCCAATGTTTCTGTGTGGACACGCAGACTGGAGAGGTGGACAAAAGCACATTCAAGGATGGAAAAGTTAACTGTTAAACAAATTACAAGGGTCTAATCTTCCCGACTCTCAAATATAAAAGTCTTCAATGAATCGGAGAACTCCAAGAGTCTTCTGTTTCATTGCTCTCTAATTTTCAGTGTGTTAAAGTATATTGTAGCGGTCTGGTATTGCTCAACTGAATCATGTCTGTGAAGAATTTACGTGTATTTCATGTATACTATCTCCCCAAACCTATGCAATAAGTCTTTTCTATAATTGTTCAAAACATCACAACGAGCGTGGTCGACGGCCTTAAGTCACCAAGCAGCGACAACACCTCACATATTCCAGCAATTGAAAGGCTAGAGCGTCAAACAACTAGAGCACTACCCGCTCCGCAAGAAGGCATAAAGGTCTACGAATATTGGTAAATTCATCATGTGACCGTGATCGAAACGGTCATGTTTGCGTTCGTTCTTCGCGTAATCCGCCTTAACAACTATTTCGACATGGTTCAACACCTTGTCTCTAGTGGAACATATTTCCCGCGCTATAGCCTATAAGCTGAAGTCCCTACCCGTGGGCCGGTACATCGAGAAGCAGCTGGTGTATAACATTTCACCAAATTGAAGTCTGCAGCTGTTATTGGTAATAATAATGTGTGCTACGAGTGCTAAAATAATAAGTAAACATAAGCAATAAGGCGTTGTTGTATACATAAAACACGAAAAAACAAAAAACAAAACAAAACAAAACAAACAACAACGACAAGAAAACAAACGTATATGTAGAATGACTCATTTAAGAATTTCTGCAATGTTTTGTGCTAGTCCCATTGAATGTGACTATGTTTTTATATAAGACACACAGTCATATCTCCCGGTCTATGTAGCCACAGTCGAAAACTACCAAGGCTACCTCTCAACAAGAACTGTCATGTCAGGGTATCGCTCAAACCATCATAAATGTCGTGCAGGGGTAAAACCAAATAGTTAAGATCCCTCCGGCATTTTTTCCATCACGCCGAAAGCGACACTGTTTCAAGCCGATGTATGAAACAGCCAAATCCCCACTTGTACCTGGTCGCGCATTGCTTCAATCTTTTATCTCCACAAACTGGGGACCAGACTTAAGACGTAACGCTCTCGGTGTCCATGCCGTTCATGCCGTTTTTTCCGTGTCTCTGAGAACAGACAGGTTCGTCATAACTGGTACTTGATACAAAAAAGATAGAACACTCATTTGGAGAACAAAAGACGGGCTTCGAGCTCTTCCCCTAAAGATAGGAAACGCAAGGCAAACTTTAAACTCTACCCCTAAAGATTGAAAACACCCAAGGCAGGGAAGAGCTCTACCCAAAAGTTTTGATCTCTTCCCCGATTTCTGAGAACAGACGGACTGCCTTGTAACCACTGCTGCTTGATGCGGAAAGGCAAGCCTTGAGGTATTTCCCTAGTGACTGGAAACACAAGGTAGACTATGGGCCCTTTCCCCAAAGGCTGGAAACACAAGGTAGACTATGAGCTCTTTCCCCAAAGGCTGTACACACAAGGCAGGCTATGAGCTCTTTCCCCAAAGGCTGGAAACAGAAGGCAGGCTATGAGCTCTTTCCCCAAAGACTGGAAACACAAGGCAGACTATGAGCTCTTTCCCCAAAGACTGGAAACACAAGGCAGACTATGAGCTCTTTCCCCAAAGGCTGTAAACACAAGGCAGACTATGAGCTTTCCCCAAAGACTGGAAACGCAAGGCAGACTATGAGCTCTTTCCCCAAAGACTGGAAACACAAGGCAGACTACGTGCTCTTTCCCCAAAGACTCGAAACACAAGGGAGACTTAAAAGTCCTTCCGCCTAAAGACTGCCAGAACTCCCACAAACATGTGCACGGGTACAGGTGCCACTTTCACTAAACGTCACACGAAATTGTATCATACAACGTGATATATGGTAATTTACGACGTTGCATGCTTTGTGAAAGACGCACACGTGAGATACGATGTCCTGCAGAAGTGTCGTACCGTCAAACTTAGCGTACACGTGCAACATTTTGAAGAAAGTGGCTCCAGGCCCTGCTTTGAGCGGTACGCAGCAGCCCGTTCTACATGGCTATCACAAAGCTGCGTCATGTTCAGATACCATTGTGGCCCGTCTCTTCACTGTATGTTGTCATGGAAGTTGCGCCAGGCGAAGTTTATGTCAGCTTCATAAAACAGGCCCCGGGGGTTACATCCACTTTTTAAATTCAGTTTACTCATAAGCTTTTGAAAATGATACTGACTGATGCTTTTCAAGACCATGAGGCATAGGACAAGAAAAGTTATACAACACTGATTTATCTAATTACGGCTCAAAGAGGCAGTGCGTCTGCAGTTTCGTGGAATAGAAACACTGCTTGTTGTGACCATTATTACGGCCTTAGGTGATTATACAGGCTATGTTGGAGAGGCCACGCAAAGAGACCCAAAATGTAAGCACACATCACAACTCCACAGGGCTTGTGCGTGCTAGCTAAGTGTTTCAATGGCGCACACAATCACTAAGTTTGACGTCTTCCAAGAAGGAACAAGAACATTTTGAGAGAGTTTTTGCTTTCGTAGAGCATTCTCTATTTATTCCACTGTTGTTTTTGGCCACAAAGAAGAAGTTCTCACTTCGATAATTGTCAGTTTTGCGATTGGACGAACCACCATGCAACATCTGGCAAAATTATGTACCAATATCCCCGTGAGTGATGTACAGACATTGGTACTATATATATAACATCAGGCTGTGCTTAGCCGTTAGACTGAATATCTACAGTATATGGACCTATACAATAATAATAAACTGTTAAAAAAATGTAACAAACACCTGTGATTTCCTCTGTGATGTAAATCAATTTATTAGCATAGTTTACATTCAGAAATGCGAAAATCCATATATAAATGAAGACAAGAGTATGGATGAGAAAATTAAGTGTTTACAAAAAGCTGTTAAATTAAACAGTGACACTGTTGAAGATCCTGTGTTGAGAAGTAAGATTCTGGCAAAAAATGCGGTAGTGTAATATTTTATGTACAGAAGTATGTACAAACATGTATGGTGAATTTTCACAGTCTGAACGTAAACAGAACACATACACGGAAGTCATATAAAAGGACAGGAGACGAAGGGCCACGGGTCATCCCATACCATTTCACAAGGACAAAAGTGCCAATGAATTAAGCTATCCTTACATGATGACAGTTACTGTGGATTATAAATGTACAAATTTCACCTTTGAGAGAATGCAATATGATCAATGATGCTCAAATACAAAAATCCTGAGGTTACTATACCAATACTTTGTACATAATGGTGAGTCAGCAGTGTTCGCAGGAATGAGCCCAACAAAGGGGCATAACTCCAGGGGCAGTTGTTCAACACTGGCATTCCCTGCTATATATATATGTGTGTGTATTTATGTATATATATATAGTAGGATCAATCTCTAAGCCATTTTCTAGACTAAAGAATTATGTCTTGGTAACAAGTTTGAACAACTGACCCCTGGTCACATAAGTCTGAGAGCTCTGCACATTCTCTTCACATCATCTGCTGAACTTTGGCTATATTTCCACAACCCTACCAACTGCACTGTTATACACGAAATGGAATCTGGATATAAAGCATACAATAAACACCTGTTTATATATCAACAAAGCACATGGAATCCACTAACCTGGCCGACAACTCACCTGTAGCTGACAACCCATGAAATGTATCTCATGCCAGATGAAAATCGTAGGAATTAAAGTCAATTAATTATACACACTTAGAACTGACGGATAAAATCTCCCCATAAAAATCTAGTTACTTCTTCCTGTTGGCTTCATATGTTGTAAATGAAGAGCAAATTAATTTATTGGACATCTATTTCAAATTACTAATTACAATATCCATCTCGATATTCGTTGTTCTGGGGGAAATAATATATGTGTCTGAAATCTTCTCTCACAAATCAGGAGGGGAAACGTGGCGCAGACATACTACTAAAGGGGAACTGACCCTTTCGGCACAAGCTCTGAGACATGCGCAGTGCATTACGTTGGTTGGCAAAAAATGGCAACAATAGCCAGGATTTTTTTTTCACTATTGTGGAGGCAACACTGTATCAAAACAGTTCTGTCCACTGTGACAAAACAATTGAGATCCGCGTCATAGCACTATGCAACAATGACGTCAATGCCATTCAAAATCGATCGTCATGTGTCTTGGTTGTTATCCTGAACTGGTCTATTGGTCAATCTGCTCTCTTCACAACAGGCTTTTAGTTCACAGAACTAAAACATCAATAACGGCATTTGCCAAGCCCTTTTCAAACAAATTTAACAATTAGATCTCTGAAATAACAATATAACACACTGTACAAATCAAAGTGATCTGGGGGCCATTTCATAACAAACAACAGATATTTTACAAACAAGGGAAAGTGCCCCAGCTTCCCCAATATAGCATGCGCAGACCTGCAAATAATACCCAATTCATGAACTCAATCTCACCTCATCTGCAAGATCAATGAAACTAATTGCCTGTCATGTTCTAACTGCCAGCTTAATGGTTGTGATCACTGAACACTTTCCACCAAAACAAGTTGGGTTCAAGTTGTGTAAAGACACACGCTTCTCTGCTGCTCCACCCCTGTGCTTGTGAACTACCTCTTTGCTATACAAGCAAGACAATACAGAAAAGGGACAAATAACAGAATAGAATAGAAAAGTACACAGCTTTGGCCAGCTTGTTTTAGGAAGACAATGTTTCGCATTAATGACAGCGCAGATGTGGGCACCTAGGAATTTCCCTTATGCAAAACATTAACCTGTGAATCAGCGAGATAACCCAAACTGGGCTAATCTGACCAAAAATTTATAATTCAGATTGTTATTCAATTAAATCAACATCCAAGTTAGCCTGTGAACCCTATCAAAATTCTCAATATCATTGCGCCAACAAATAGTTAACAATATCAAACTTAAGGTAAACAAAAAATCTTAACCTGACACCATCACCAATTTCCTCATCTGTTAATAAAAAAAAAATACATTGCTACTTCAATGCCTAGTAAATTTTCTGCTGGTTATTTCACCTTATTTAATTAACATTTCTTGAGATATACTAAACTACAGTGTATATCAAGGTGAGAACTGTGATTAATACAGTATCAGCCATACCACCAGTGCGCAGGACAACTTGGTTTTAGAGAGAATAGCTCAATTCAGTTTCCAGGAAATTTACTGAAAGTTAGATATGCACAAAAATTGTCTGGTGACATAAACTCTGACATAATCAGAGGAAAAAAAATGAAAAAAAAAACCCAAATACATTTCATTTTATTATTTCCTTACCTTCATTCCAATATTGGGATGGCAAAAAGAATGCCTCCAGATCAGAGCTTCGAATGGGTTAAAATCCCACAATCTTAACTGAACATACGCTCTTGCATGGGAGAGGAAAGAGTATATTGTCTACAACATAGTGCATAGGTTCAGCCAGTACTATCCATATGCATCCTCAAATATGCTTCATAACAACCGGATATAATAACTGATCCTCAGCCAAACAGATTTGTCTAGATTTACCATAGGTAACACAGGCCTGTCAAATAGTCAGTCCAAAAGGGAGGCTACTCCAGTTAAACTAGCAATAATCTCTTATGACAGGAAATGTCTCCTCATAACCATACTCCGTATCATTTAGACAATCATTGCCAATTCCACCCTACACTGCTGGTATCCCTACATTGCAAAAATCTACTAGCATAACTTCACTTAGGCATCTATATGCCAGTCTACGACAGATTTATGACACTGGTTATTAATAAACCATGTAGGTACAAAAATAAGTTTGGAAGAGTTATCTCCCCCATGATCCACCTATGGGAGACCAGTATGTGTTTTACTTGAGTTTGTCATTTTAACAACATGGTACAGATACCCCCTTCCAACAGAAAAGGAAAAGGCAGAGGGGGGAAAAAGAAAAAAGAGGAAAAACGAAAAAAAGAAAAAAAAAAATTAAGAAAAATACAACAATTTACAACACTTCACATGGAAGCTTCTTTTTCTTCTTCTTTTCTCTACCTTTCTTCTCTTTCTGTAACAGAAAAAGAAGAAACAAATGCAAATTCACTACAGCTTTGATTGACCAGCTCCATTGCTTAGATAGAGTATATGGAAGATCTTTGGCAAAACATCAATCCATGCAAATTTCTCTATTCAATTTATGTTATGATTTTAGAAGAGCCCTCTGTACTGTGCTAGTGTGCCAACCAACTCAACCATAGAGGCCTCAAAACAGGTAATGAATGAATGAATGCTTTTTATTTAACGCCCTACTCAAGAATATTTCACTTATACAAAGGCGGTGTCTCCTTGGTGCAGGGCCGATTTCCACCGTATCTTTTATCTGGTGCTGCCTCACCGAAACGACTTGCCGAAGACACCCAACAAGTCCCCTCACCCAGTCATTATACTGACATCGGGCCGACTAGTTCACCCTCTATCCTCATATTGCTGAGTGCCTAGTGAGGAAGTAGGATGTACCATTTTTTAAAGTCTTTGGTATGACCCGACCCAGGTTTGAACCCAGATCTCCCCATCCGAAAGCGGACGCTCTACCAACTGCACTATCCGGGTGAGTCAAAACAGGTAATGAAGTTCATAAAATTTATAATACGAGTAAGTGCATGTACATGATTTACATGTAACATAAGTCTACAACCGTGAGGCTGAACTTCCATTCTTCCAGGTTTAATTTGGCCACAAGATGGAAGACAACTATGGATTATTATCTGCAATCACATTCGTCAAACATGGAATAGACAAATTTCTTTCAATATATTCATTGTGCAACGGACTGCCATCAGGAGACCTTTTAGCTTTTCTTCAAGTGTCACATTTTGAACTGATTCATCCACCTTTAATACAGCTTTCATTATGAAGACTGATTATGTCTTATTAGGAAAACACAAATTCCAGCATCAGAAGAATCATTTTACGGCCTTGCACATGCTTCTGAAAGAGCATTTTTACCTGCCAAGCTAGTTCAGCAAACAGGTATAATATAATGCTCTATAAAACTACTCTCCCCTCACCCCAACCCTCACCCTAGTGTCTATTCTGTTCTGACTCCCTGTACTTCAACCATATCAATGGCCACTCCACGCTACAGGAGACCAAACAGCTGTGATGTCACTCCAAACATACATTACTTTCCACAAATGGACAGTTGTCAGGTACATCAAAGTTTATATGATCATGGAGGCAAATGTTTGAGGTGCTCATGTAGGAAGGTTAGTGTTCACTGTAATGCACACACTAGACAGGTACATGTATGTTCACGGTAATCCACACACTAGACAGGTACATGTATGTTCGGGTTAACTGGGTTATATCTGTCAAATGGGTCCGACTTTGGCCATCAATAAGAAGATGTTTTTTGGGTGTTTTGTACATGTTCCTACATGTACCTCAGTGAAGAAGTGAATGGGGTGTCTTAGCAGATAGGAATGTCTCAGAGCCCGCTTTATTTGATACAGAGCACAACTTAATCACACTAAACCGTCTCCAAAGGAATAACAGTGAATGACAGAATGTTCAGATATGTACATTGTGAGTAAGCAACAATAACAACACCCTTATGAAAAACAACGTATTTCTGCTACTTATCATTTTTGTTGACAAATCCATTGTACCTGAATATTATTTTGTAGACCAATATAAACCATCTACTTAGCATTTCCAGCCTCTTTGACAAAGTGTACTATTCTACAGCAATACAGACTACTTTCTTTTTCCCTCTACCAGTCAATAGACTGACTTTCAGAAGCTTCTTTATGTCTCTACACCACAATACTTACATGTTTTCGTATTTCTCTAACTAAAGTATAGAAAGCGTCATCAACCCCTTGTCTTGTTTTGGCTGATGTCTCCACGTACGGAATTCCGTACACGTCTGCTGCCTGCTTAGCAAGTTTAGCATCCACATGTCGTGTCTGAAGATCAACCTTGTTCCCCACCACTGAAATGCCAAGGAACAATGCAATCATAACTCCACACCACCATTAGATAGACAACAGAAAAAGGCAACATTATCCAACACTTACCATAAGCCGATTCTAATTTCTCAAACAGAAATAAAACCTGCAAATGTAATTTACTTATTACTTTTTTTGCAGACAAAAGCAATGTATGTCATCAGCAGTATTACCGTCTACATTCTTTTGGTTTTACCTACTAGGGTCGTCTCCCACTGCAGCAACCTGTTAACACAGATGACATATTTACCTGTATAGTATGGCCTCAATGAAATGCTATGCACAAGACACTGAGAGGATGCCTTACCCATTCACAGAATATGGGCACTAAACAGACTATTATTTGGTCTCTTGTGTTCCACTGAGCACCTCTTGACGATTACAGTCCACTCTCTGTGCTCTGGTTAATGGGAGGGAGGACATGAATTGTACACCCAGAAAAAACGCGTACTTACAGACCATGGGTACTTCATCTGCATCCTTTACTCGTTTTATCTGCAAAGTGAACAGATGATTACTTCTCTATCAGTTTTATGTCTGAGATTATATATTTGATGTTGGTACATGTAGCAACAGATGGAGAAAAAACCAGAAATGACATCCGTATGACTGCCTAACACGTTGGGTGATGCTCCTAAATAATTGTATTCAGAAACTGGGACTTTAAGGACAAGGAATATTTCCTGAATAATCTAACCTGTATCAGAAAGCAAACTGGATCTTCCTATAACTAAATCTCTTCTTTCAAATTATCTTTTCTTCTAGACAACCAGATAGCACAGAATTCCACAAGAACATCTTAGCACATATGAATATGACATACACAGTGATAATCAGACACAGGGAATTCAGCCCTCAAAAAGTTACCTTTCAACATCCTCCAATCAATGAAGCCTGTAAAAGCTTGTGGCTGTGAAGATAAAGCAATATGAGTACGGAGGAGACAGTAAATCTCTTTACCTGCTCACGGTATTGGTTAATGTCTTCAAAGGATTTTTGATTATTGACGGCCATGACACAGAGGAAGCCTTCTCCAGTCCTCATGTACTGGTCCCTCATGGCACTAAGCAACAGAGAAAACACAGGACACTTCACAATACTACCCTGCATTATAAGCACAGACAACTTGAGACATCAGAAAAGAAATGTTTGAATAAAAGAAAATCAAAAATAACAGAATACAAACTACGGATCAAGATAAACATATGCAACAGGGAATATTTCCCATTCGTGGCAATGTGGGCCAAAATCATGCAGCCTCTTAGGAATTCTTGTCACTGCAATGACATTTCCTCAACATACAAGTTGAATGAAAATTTCACTTTACAACCTATGCATGAAGTTACAGGTGTTACTGATGTCACTCACACTTCGGCTTCTGCACTTCATCATTCATACCGTCACCTAGCACCTGCTTCAGAACCCACAACTCACCTGTCAACATTTCTCACCTGTAAACACATCTCATCTGCAACCATACATCTTATTTTCTTCATCTTCTCACACATTCTCATATACCACATTTTCTGAGCTAGTCTTTCAGTCTACAAACAAGGGTTGCCCCATGATTTCATTCCACTGGGGGCAACTGGTAACCATATGCTTTGTTTAATAACATGGTTGTGGATTTCTAAACCTACAGAAATTTACTGAAAAATGTCCACAAACATTAATTGCAATCAACTCTATTGTCGTGTTCCAAACTATGAAAGGTTATCTGGACAGTCAATGACTACTTGGATATATTCATCATTTAGTTCCTTATCCTTTTGGTGTGCAGTAGTGTGCTGGCTTCCTGCTGTAGTGTGCTGGCTTCCTGACATAGTGTGCTGGCTTCCTGACATAGTGTGCTGGCTTCCTGACGTAGTGTGCTGGCTTCCTGACATAGTGTGCTGGCTTCCGGATGTAGCTACATGTACATGTGGTCACAGCAATATGGACAGTAAATGACAAAATTTCGCCTGCCAACAGTGCACTTTAAGCATGAATAAATGTCACAAAATATTCCATCTGATGCTGAAACTTGCGTTTTCCCACTACAATATTAACTCTGACTTCCTAAAACACTTTTCTAAGATCAGCAAAACTCAACAAAAGAGTCGGGATGAAATAATCAAATGAGTCACCTCATGTATTTTAGGCCATCTGCATGAATGTGGAGACAGACTAAAAACACAGAGGATTCATTGTAAACAGGTTATAATAACCTATATTACAAGTACCCGTAAACGTGGACTAAGCGTGTGCTCTGATACTGGTACTCCTCTGTAGCCTTCCGAACGCAAGTATGTTGCCCTATAGGGCAATAAAAACCAATGTCCTGTTAGTATCACTTTACATGCAGACTGTGCGCCTCATAAATAATGCACCATTTGATTAAGACAATGCAGTTGTTGTGATGGTCGTTGTTAAGCAGAATGCCATTAAAACCACTTGTGATAACGATCTGTGCATCAGACAGCAAAAGCAGACCAGGAAACACAGAAAGAGTTAGGAAACACCCAGCAGCTCACCAACAGTGCTTCAGTTTGAACTCCAGTTAAGGTCAACCGGACATTTCAGTTATACATCCCATGGTAGACTCTAATACTCATCCTCATGAAACCCATCAATCCACTCAACTGACACTAATTCTAACAACATCACAAGACCTGGTATATTTGTCCAAATTGATCACCTATTATTTCACTCTTAAAAGGTGCACATCTTCACAGCAAGCTCACAGAAAGCCTCTAAAGATTTGTAAAATCTGCAAGACTGGTTGGCCCAAACACAGGACCATACCATACATAGGTGTAGTCGGAGGGGTGTCTCAGTGTCTTGAGATACCCTATTCTAAAAAAATTAATTTAACAGAGAGAGGGAAAATAGGGCAAAATCAGGAAATGAGACACCATGATTTCAAATTCTGGATAAATCTATGATTCCACGGGAATCACTGCAGGTATAGAAACTGGCTTTGTCCAAAAAATGTTTTTACAATATCTACATGTATTTCTTCAAAGCATGTTCATCAAGCCCAGAGGTGCCATGCAGATGTAGTGAAAATTATCTAACAGCAGGGAATGCGCTGAATATGTCAGGGCCTTTGCATCTGGTGCAAATTCTTTCCTGCTGATGTTTTGTTGCCAACTTGCTCCAACAAATTACTGCAGCTTTCTGCCCTACATGCAAAGCACAGTGACGCAGCTGTTCTTAGTTCCACACAAATGTATGACTGACTGTCCAACTGCACCAAAATGCTCTGATTTCATGATTAAAATACCCATAAAATCTGATTTCTGCACAGCGCCCTTTCTATCCACAATATGACCCACTGTAAACAATCAAGGGCTAATACATGATGACAAGATGCAGCCAGAACATCATGTGATGCCTTCAATGCTAATGACTGATTGGTCAAGTTCTTAAGCCCTTCTACAACATGACATCCCCAATGGCTTTTAACTATTTACTGTATTTTTGAAATATTCTTCTGTCATATCAATAACTTTACATTTTTTTTTCTATGTATATATAGAGGCAGACTTTAATGCTCACTTTAACTGTCTGGGTCATCAAGGGCCATAACTGGAATATAAGATAACATCTGTACATCTATGAACAGAATACACATAAAATTTTTGGAGTCAAGATGCACTGAATATGCATAAACATGTAACTGTACACAATCCAAGATGTCTTTTTTTCATTTTCATTATTTTTCCTCCTAAGAATCTTCTACCTTTTCTGTATGAGAATTTGAGGCTATTTAGCCTTTGTGCATACATATTAATGTTTGTGTATGAATTCACTGTTCACAAATGAAACCCCAGATATACATGATAGACACATAAGTACGAAGCGATCAATATGTGGTTTCTGATTAAATCAGTCTCTAAACTATAATACAAAATCAATTACTGAAACCAAATTTAATGAACAATGGTGTCATGTAAAATAAATCAATACTTGTAGGAAATCTCACAAATTTGATGATAAACGCTAGTTTTGAATTTGTTGACGCTAAATTCATGTATACATGTACAGTTCATATATGTATTAACTGGACTTGGGAATATAAATAAAGGGGGCTGCGTTTGTGTTAACAATCATTTAACAAAAAAAAAAAAAAAAAAATAAAAAAAAAAAGAAGAGAAAAGGATGAGAGTATTATTAGTGTTATCAACCCTGCCATGTGTTGAACAGACAAAGACCTGTAGCTGCTGATTGACAGCCTCAGGAGTGGGACTGGAGCAGATGTTTTACACTGCTAATTTACCTGTGGGGTTTACCAAAGTTCTACAGCAACGCTGGTGCAATCAAGATCATGGCTGTACTCCGATCCTTTCCTGTAGTAATATCAATACTAGGGGAGCAGATTATGCATTAGACCATGCCACTGCTGAATGATTACATTATAAGATTACCCCAACTTGATTGAATCCTGTTTTATTTTGTTTACTTTATTTATAAAATAGACAACGATGCCAAGGGTTACATAACTATGGTTGTCACCGCTGGGCAGATAACGGAAGCCGTGCCTTGGCCCTGTATGCAGGTACAAGTGACTATCGTGTCTGGGTGCACACCTGTGCTACATGAAAAAAAAAAAAAAAAAAAAAAAAAAAAGAAAATGAATGAATGAATGAATAATGATGGTTTAACACTACTTATACTACGCGTACTGGGGGGACCTGTACAACACATAGATTGTTCATGTGTAACAGATTCTGTCGACTCACAATGGTGTTCTACATCTCTGGACAACCTTTCATTTCAGCATCCTTCCTCAAGATCATGTGCAAATTGTTGACGTCAACAACAGCCTCCCAATATTAGCTATATGTTGGAGGTCACAGTCTGTTATCACAAAGCAGCATGTGTTTACAGAACAATCAGACGACAGCTTGTAGTCTGGCCAGCTTTAACTAGGAGATGAGGCAGTCCTGAACCTACATGTATCTAGCAGTCAATAACCATCTCTCTCACATCCCTAGGGAGGGGGACACTTCAGCACGGCCATTACCCACACTGCATAAGCCCAGTTTCTGAGCCGAGCAACAAGCATCACTTAAATGGTCCACTACATCAATGTCTCTGGCAGATCTCAACTAAATGCAGTATAACCTAAGCGAAAGCAAGTTATGGCCCGCTTGATGGAAGTTCCCGGAAATCAAACACAAGTGTTATGTGTTTTACATCTTAAACTATGTGGCATGGACTCAGTAATCACCTGTGTCATAGCACGATGTGTAACAATCCAAACAATGTATTCAGGAATCGTTTTTAAGTTCAGCCGCATTCAACCTCCTTGTCACTTATTCTCTCACCTGTTAATGTTTAGAAACACATTTAACAAGTTCCACTGGCACAGCAATGCCTAGTGTTATAGGTTTTGTAACACATGGCAGCTTGAAGGAGGCCAGAGCCGAACGATCTTTGAGGGCACTTGTGTTAATATGATGTAAGCTATGGGCACATTTACAACTTGGAAGTTGTTGGTAAATGTGGAACTTTAGAACTTTTCAGGAAAAACAAACAAAAGGATCACCACTACAGAAAGCCACTGAAGTTCAAGAGAGAAGTAAGACAACAATACGTATGCTGATTATCAGGACACAGACCTATAGAAAAGTGAGTTGTTCCCATCTGGTTTCAATAGGTCAGTTGGGAGAGCATTGAGTCATGAATTTGGGCCTACCTCAAGCCAGCATTCTCCCAGGTCTCCATTTATCAGCGTAGGAAATCATATCTACTCCCTGACGATGACTGCTAATTGCTTTCGAAACACTGATCTGTCTTGTAGAAATTTGGGTTCATAACAAAAAGTGAGTAAATCCACTTGCCTATATAGAAGTTAACAACATATCCCTAAATGGAAGTTGATAGCCTAATTACAACATCCAATCATTGCTGACAACATGAGCAGAGAGAGGAATCAATAAAATTGTACAGTTCAATATCTCTTCCTGGTATCCTGTAGGCCCCTGTGTTATAATTCTGAACTGTTATGGTTGAATGAAACCACCGGCTCACTGGCCTTCAAACCCATGACAACTGCACTGTGAACGGGCGTGGTTGTCAAATGAGAGCAGTTATCACCAAAGCTAATGAAGCTAACTCTGTGGCGCATCATCAAGCAAGCACACTTCGATCCCTCAACTCATTAACAACTATCATGCTAACTTACACACTGGAGTAACGTGACGGAAAGCAACTGTAACGTCAGGTCAGGTCTTATTGATATGACTAGCTATGTGTTTACCTTCTTCATGAGATAGTACGTGGTGTAACTTTAGGTCTGGTCTACAGCCACTTTGAGAAACAGCCTTTAGATGTCACCAGTAAGCAAAGTGACCACTTCTATTCTATCACAATGGATTACAATTTACAGGTCGTTTAATAAGGAAGGATCCTGCCAGGTTTGTGGCAGGTGATAGTAACAGGACAGCCAGACACACTTTCACATAAATTTACCTTTTGTCATAAACCATTTCCCTTTCTGAGACAATCTCTTTTCGGGGGAAAAAAAAAAGAAAAAAAAAAGAACAAGAACCAGGGCATAAAATGTTTTGCGAAACAGCCCCTGCTAATAATGATCACTGGTCAGCAATCAGCTTACCTGTACTCCTCTTGACCTGCCGTGTCCAGGATGTCCAGTAGACATGTTTCCCCGTCGATCACTACCTGCTTACGATATGAATCCTCTGAAAACGATGTCAGATGAAGTACATGTACATGTGGAATAAATGTGTATTATACATAAAATTTCTGTAATCTGTGCTTTTGAAAGCAAAACATGCAGAAGCCATTACAAAATGTAGTTTATTAAGACTTTGTAACCTACATGTACTATTGTTGATCATTACAATTTCTCAGAGAAGAATATATACATGCTTGCAATGTACCTTTCCTAACAGTTAATTTCTTACACAATGACTTCCATTCGGTCATGACTTACAACTGCACAAAATGAGCCACATGTGCTAAGCATTGCTATGTAGACTCATGAATTTGTGAAATTTCAAACTACTCAATCCTAACTACACAGATCAATCATGATATTCCTGTAAGTACAAAGCTCTGTTCAGGTTAGCTTACAAGTACTGTCAGCAATATCACATGTATGTCCCTATCTAGATTTCCATAATTCCATAATTTACATCGTAAATTGTAGTTTTAAAAATCTGCATTCAGTAATTATAAAGTAAATGTGGAGTCGTGCTAGAAAACGGTAGTTAGACTTTTTTGTGAACATATGTAAAATCTTAAGGTCAACAAGGGGAGGGGTAGCTTTTAAGGTGCTCCTGAACACAGTCCATGACTAGTTTACTTGACTTATAGGACACACAATACGTACAATTTATTTATTAATTTGATTGGTGTTTAATGCTGTAGTCAAGAATAATTCACTTTTACGATGGCGGCCAGCATTATGGTGGAAGGAAAAGTGGCAGAGCCCGAGGGAAACCAACGGCCATCCACAAACTGCTGACCTTCCCATGTATGGCTGGAGAGGAAGCCAGTTTGGACTCGAACTCAAAGCGACCGTATTGGTGGGGTAACCAATTGAGCCACAGAGACCCCAATATGTACAATGGGCGTGTAGATTGGCAGCACCTACATAAATGGTGTACTTTTTACTTATCAGAAAGGATCAGAAGGTATCTTTCATAATTTTCAAGTTGTAAATAAAAAACGCAGGTGAAATACAGATGCAAATGTTAAACAGGAAATTCTCTTACCTATTGTAGGATCATATTCTTCAACAAAACTGAAAAGAGAAAAAAAAAAACGGTATCATAAAATGAGCATGCATCCAAGAAGGACATTAAATTTCACTCCACATGTTTTATTTTCTTTAAACCCTACAGCCATGTATTTGCTGTATGCCTTGACAGATTATTGTTAAGGGGTACAATATAAATGTTATGTGATATTTCTGATGAGGCAGCACATAGCCATTAGTATTTTTGAAAATTTATGTCACAATGCCTTTCTGGGTATTTGATGTAATACCTGAAGCTCAAAGCTTTCTCATCCATAAACCTTTATATATGATATAACTGAACAGCGATACTCCTGATAAACCGTTTTTATTTCATATCGCTCATCTCGCTCTGAGTTTCTGAGAACATAATACAGGAACAACACCTGACACCTAAAGAGTTTTCACTGATATGCTTTTATATTTTTGAATTAATCAGCCACTTCACCTAGAGGGCGGCTCTTTAGAAATAGTTTATGCATTCCAGCTGTCAACAAATTGCTATTCTTATCTACAGCTTTCTTGAAAAGGGTGCCTGGAGTTGTGAGATAATCTTGGTAATTCAGCATTCAACCAATTTACAACCACAGTTCTCAAAATTTATCTCATTTGGTGACTAACATTTACATAACACCTCAAAATTTTTCCACTCAAATCTGTCTCAGGCTGTCTAGTTTATAAATGGGTGGATGACATCAGTGACCAGTCCTTCTCCAGGTGCTGCCTTACTTCTGACTCAATAGCTTACCTCCTGACATATAAGGACAAAACCAAGCTGTATCATTGGCTAATTCATGTTTTAATCCAGCATTAAGTCAACTGACTAGGGCCTCAGTAAAGAAATTTGAAGTCTGAGTTACTGAATCTTCAAATTCATGACATTTTTTCTTCCTCTGCCTTTTAGTAGGTCAATAATTAAAAAAAAAAAAAAAAGCCTTCATAGCTTACTTGACGATATAGGTATTGAAGTAGTTAAAACGGTAAATCTAAAGACCAGGTAGTTTTGGTCATCTCTGCAATATCAATTTATCTAATTCCAATTTCACCAATTATCACCTGGTCCAACTGCCTACTAAATGTTGGTGTTTCTGGAGGACCATAACTCAGCATACCCAGGTTACCGATTCAAAGCTTTTCCTTCAATAATACAAGAAAACTTCAGTTTTTGTATAATTTGAAATTCCTCTCCGTTTAACTTCTCATGGGAAAGCAGAGCTGCATGTATACCTGTTTGATATTTTGAAATGACCCCAGCAAAGGTAACACAGCCGTGATGACACATCAACACAATATTATCATACCAATGTGGAACGCTTGCACTGAACAAATATAAACAAATGCCAGACAAAATACGCACTCTAAAGTTTGCATGCCCTGGTCCCTAAGTAAAATCTCCAACACATAGCTGTAAACAGAATGCATGAATGGATAGAGTTTTACATGATCATGGCACTTTTTCAGCCCATCGTACAAGTATGTTTAGACGTTGACCCATACATAAACACAGATCCCAAGTTTTATGAATAATATATAAAATTTGAGGAGTTGCTTGCTGAGCGATCCATTAAGTTGAGAAGAGTATGAACACAGATGGTGCATCTAGCTTTAAGGACGCTTATACTCGCTTAAGGTCAACTTCCTGTAGGGCCAATAACACATACACACTACAAGTGTACTGGTGTCCACCTCTCATTCTATGTGTACATGAACCCAAGCTTTACATGCAGCCACAGGCAAAAGAGTCCTGCTACACATTATCCCACTGAGCAATGTGCTCTAGATACAATGTTCAGTGGTGACTACTTGACAAGCAGCTATCTTAGCATGACAGGCCACCAAGTCGCTTGGTTGCTCTCTCAGTTGCTCTGCAACTCCAACGTTTGGAATCCTATCTATGACGAGTGTCATTTACTTAATGCGGGACCATGTCCTGCAGTTTTTCTAGAAATTTTATGTTGAGAAACTCATTTTGAACAAATCTGAAAACTCAATATGTTTCGCCAAAATCTAATGAAAACTCAATATACTTCATGAAAACTAAATACAAAATTTGTCTATAACTCAATTTTCCCATTCTTCTTATAATAGTTACCGCGATGAGAAAGCGGCTAGAAAAATCTGTGATGTCAAAGATAATGTCACTGTGTGGGATGTCATAGCTATGGCAAATTATTGCAGGTTTTCATGGAATACTAGCTTTAATTTGTAATAAAAACGTATGAAAGTGTCATTAACTCAATATGACTTTTAGGAGTTTAATTTTTATTTCAGTAAAAATTTTGCACCTACAAGCACCCTCTTCCATGAAGCCATGGATTCACTGCTATATGGAATAACAGTTTCTTCCTGTTTTACATTTCATTTACAGGCTATCACTGCCTGTAACTAGATGTAAATGTAACTATGGAGAGTGAGTAAACTTCAGATGGAATAACATAATTTAACAGTGATTACATATCTCAGAGGATATTCAAAATGACTGTAACAAGTCTTAAAAATAAAGAGACAAGAATAGTGGCACTGTTGTATAGCAAGTCAAAAGTTTTCCAGATTCTTTACTTTTCCCTGGAGATGCCTCAAACTTACTGCCAAACTGTGTGGTTTATGATGGTCATATTGCAAGGGCCGCCTGACCAATCAGGCTGATTCTTGGCGCCAGTGTTTTGGCAGTGGTCTTACATGTATGTTGGGAAGTTTGTCAGCATAGGGTTAACTAGCCAGCTACCTCTTCATTCAGTGAGCAGGTGAAACAGAAAATTAACACTATTTGGACTCCTTGCTCAAACAACATGGCCTCCTAAACGGCTTTCTGTACATCCGTTTTCACATTTCTAGCCACATATACAAGTAGCTCCCAGTTTGTCAGGTAATATATGGCAATAAGTAGTTCTCTACTTTGGTTTATTTCAGCAATAAACCAGACTGCCCTTACATTAGTGAGGAAGAATTCTTGAGAATGGTATTAAACCCAAATAAAAACTAGAGCCCAAGGACTGTGAAATGGATCTACTGCTCTTTTAATTTAGTCTTCTTGTAACTAGTGACCAGATATCTTCCAGTACAATTCATTAGTCTTCTCCACGCACGAAGTGTCTATCTGTCATTGTGCCCATAATGGGGGACCCGGCAGCAGTACTTTGAACCATTTTATGTTGATCTCTTCTTCCCCAGATTATGACATTAGTTTAAAGAGAATGCATTGCACTAGAATGTCATAATGTGATATATTAGAAGACTGAAGACATTTTCCCTAACAAAATTTGGCACTAAGTCCTTAAAATTTCTATTTGTTCCGTTAGTGAGAGCACCAACCAACCCTACAATATCTTCATCTTTGGTACTACTGCTGTGCATGGCAATAGGTCAAGGAAACACATCATAATAGATGTTTATTATAAGTTTTTGTCCACCTTGTACTGGTGAAAATTTTCGACATGATGCTAGCTTGAAGCTTTGGATCCTTCGAGTTTACCACCACTTCTTGTAACTGGTGAGGGGCATCAGCTAAATGTATTTTGTCACCTGAAAACTGGCACTGGTTGATTGTGGTTTGAGGATTGTCAGCTAACTTGACACCTTGCTCAGAATCACTCAACTGCTAACACCAATGTTATGGAAATTCATTGTTACACACAAAACAACTGATCAACAATTGTAGTACAGTCATGTGAAATGCATGCGTACAGAAATTACTCTCAAATGAAATGAAATAAAATCTTTCAAAAAGTTTACAGATTCATCAAGCAACATCAGAGATGGCCGTTAATTCTTACATGTATGTTAAAAGTGCTAATTTGAATCAGACAATTGGTTGGTGAGGATGGAAATGGGGCATTTTCAAGAAGAATATATACATGTATACTAAACTGAAAATCCAGCAACCAGCAGATGGCTGGGGGTTTTCCCTGGGCTCTGTCTGGTTTCCTCATACCATAAGGCTCGCCGTGCTGTAAGATGAATGTCAGTAACCCAAGGGGTCAGGTCAAATGGTGCACCTGCCATGTGATAATTAACTTCCACATTATTCTTTATTTCCACCGTTCTAATGACTACCCAAGTGCTCGATTGCCGCAAGGTAGGCCTAAATGCAATTCGGAACTGTTAAATACATCCATGTAGGGTATCTTACATGATGTAAATCTTTTTCACTACATCCACTACCACAGACAGTCAAGGTACTGCCCGGTATGTGACATTCACCGTTACCATCCTCAATATAGCACAAGAGCATTCGATGACCTTTCGGAACATAAAACTAGAAGGATAATAAATGAAAGCACTATTCCAGACATAATTAACAGTTTTAGTCAATGCATAATCACTGCATATAAATCCCAAGAAATCAATGACGAAAACATAACGAAAGGAAGCCAATGCTTGATCATAACACACGGTCTATTTCGTTAAATGCACTGACAATGAGTACTTCAGTAAAACTACTTCTAGAAATTTCTCCACATTTTTTTACCAACAGGCCCATAAAATAACTAATTAACATATAGCCTACATATATGTGCATGTATGTGGATGTGTCTAACTTCTTATCTTCTCCAGTTTGATGCTATCTCCATTAACAGAAAGGCTGCCTTCAAGACAAGTCTCTGGTTACATTTTCCAAGAGCATAATGGAGAGATCAAAGTGACAGGAAGGCAGCAGGATTGATCGTTGATGGATGTCATAGGCTGCTCGGTCAACAGATTTTATCAATGGAAAAGCCAGTGAATTTGAGCAGTCTAACATCCTGCAGGATGTTCACTGGGTCTGCCAGTGTGGAGTAAGATTCATTCATCACTTTGAGGTCCTGGCTCCAGATCAGTCACCTGGTATTAAACTGCAGTAAGAGCATTAGCAAAGACAGGGGCTCTGTCAATGCAGTGAGTCTGGCCGCAAACATAACAAACTACAACAATTTGCACACACGCACATTCCGGCAAGAACAGGTGTGTTCACATCATTATTCCTGCCATATGAAATGGTTAATGTACACCTATATGCAGATAATGCAGGGCAGGTACCTTTCTTGAGCCTACAGGGCACTGGACAGCTCAAAGCAAAAGGTTTTGCCCAATTTTAAAACGTTTTAAGTCAATATCTAAAAGCTCAGCTGGGCAGGTTCCAGGTATTTAGGTGTATGAATTAATCAAGATTTATTAGAAAGAATCTAAAGTTGGTTATGGTTACTCAAAGTATCCTAGAATCAAAATCAAATGGCTTGAGGGCTTATACATGTATTTCAATGATTGGGGTGCAGAATGGCACACAACTTTGATACATGTATCAACAGATAATCCACATATAAAACCATCCCAAGTTCATGGATAATGCATTTAACTTTTACACAAACTAGTAAAGTACTGGTATGCCACAAAATACAGAAATCAAATCATTTAAACACTAACACGATTTATACTTACTGGTTTTGTATGAGCTGAATTGTCAAGGCACTTTTACCAACGCCTCCAGCTGAAAGCAAACAACAAAACATATCAATACATACATGTATGTTATTACATTATTACATGTATTACATGTATGTTATTGGGGATAATTCTGACTTGAACTTCCTAATACATACAGTATACATTCACAAATGAAAATAAAACGAATCTTTAATAAAACTTGGAATTCTAGACCTTAAAATTTATAATTTTATATGTGATATAATTTTAGGAATGAATAGTTACAGTACAGCAATTAGAGATGAATACGAACACTCATCTTCTCAATGACAGACAGGCACAAATGCATGTATACACCCATTAACGTGATGAGTAAAATCTTTCAGTTTTACCTTTAATCTTTAGTTTTACATGTTTAAATATGACATATCTTTCAGGCATGCTCTGTGCCCTCATGTACTTTTGTACAACTGCATGTGATCAGCTTTATATCATCAGATTAAAATCTGGATGCTAACAGCTTTGTAATTTGCTCAGTGTTATCATTCAGGTATGAGCCTTGTCAGTGTTACGGATCAGAAGTTGATGTATTAGAGAACAGACGAGGAATATCCTGCGGTGCAAGATAGGCCTTCTGAAGATAAAGCCAAGCACTCAGTGCCACGTGGTTTAAAATGTTCTATTAATGGTTACCGTAAAAAAAGCCATCACTCAGGAAGGACAAATAATCTGCCTTTATTTTTTAAGCATAAAATGCAGCAATTATTACTGAAAGTATTGCAACATGAGGTTACAAAAACCCTGACATTTCAGGACACAGCCATTTGGTATAGCATTTAATAGCATTAAAAGTGAATAAAATGGCAGCTGTGCAAATGATCAGATTGCACAGGTACAGTATCCATTTTCTTACCACAAGATAAGAACAAGATAAGATCATCTTCTCTAGTTGTGTGACTTTCTATCGGGATTAAATTCTCCAAGTATTGCCAGTGAGCTGCTATATTAATATTCTCTGCTTGTTTCAGAAAATTCAAAAGATATGATGAAAATTTATCACAAGCATAATATCAGGACGTTTTTATGATCGGCATTTCTGTGGCAAGAAAAACAATCCCAAAAGGTCTTCACATACAATACTTTCAGATCCTTTGCATGTAAATTCAAATGAATGTCAAGGGTAGGCTATGGCAGTAATAGAAGCCTGAGGCTGGCTTACGGCAGCAAGGTAAATGTACAAGAATTCAATGTAAGGGTTTCGGCTTTTTAAATGAGCTCCTGTGCAGTGAAAAATGAATGGGTGGGGAGGGCTGACAGAAATGTCAAATGTCACCAGCTGTTTTACACATCAAGGGAGCAGGCTGGCATTCTCTGGAGAACAACTAGTTAACCACATCTCCCTGCCACCATTGATGACTTGATTGGCCGAGTCTTGATACAGGACTGGCAGATTGTGCCAAGGTCAGAATTACAGACATAACATGTGCTATGCGATGACAGTTGACCTGTTACTTCATGAAGAGTAAAGCCAAAGCATGACCTGTCTTTTCTTGATAATACAGGTTCAAAGTGGTGTTTTCATGCTAATACATGAATTGAGAAGAATGGTAAAACAGTGTACAGTAGACCTGGTATCATGCCACAATTTACTAACCACAAGAAGTACACAATACAGTTTATTTATTTGATTGGTGTTTTACGCCCCACTCAAGAATATTTCACTTATATTTCACGTCAGCCAGCATTATTGTGCGAGGACACAATGCAGTAGATGTGCATGCACCATTATGCCCACATCTTTATGCTGGATTATTAAAATGCATGAGACATTAAATGAGGGCACTATGAAAATTCCTCATGCCAGGGAAATGACAAAATAGTACTGCACATACAAGCAAATCCCTCAGCACAATCATCTACACCTTGACGTTTTTAGGCAAGCCCCACTTGGCAGTTAAAAACTGCAAACACAGGCTGAACTCCTGGAATGCCACTACCACTCGTACACCATGCAACTGCAACTGGTGCATGCAGCAATCCATATGCTTTAGTGAATCTCTGGTTCTAGGGGCTTGGCTGGACATTCCAGCATTGCATCAGTAGCCTGTTCATGTATCTGGATGATTGCTTTAGGGCATTGCTTCTTCTAATATATTGGGCTGATGCGCACATGTTAAAACAAGGGCTGCCTACTTTGATTATTGCACTATAATGGTTCCTGCCACTAGACCAGCAGCCAGCTCGTGGTGTGAGCTTAACCATGCAAGTAGCCTGGATCTCCAGTCTATCTAGATGCTAGACAGCTCCCATGGGCACTTCCTGATGGCCAAGCTTTATCAATGACCACACACAAACATGGCCACATGAACGAGCCGTGTAAACCAAGATGCTGGTCACTGGTGACTCGCTAGTTCATGTGAACTGGGGACAACCAGAAGCTAGAGCTCAGCCACTTCATTCACAGGCCTCCTATTAATGCACACAATGTTCCTCCATAGATCAAGCTTTAACCTTAAGTTTCCTGGAATTAGGTTTCGTCCTAGGCATTTGGGTTTATGTCTAGAAAAGCATACCATTCCCTTCAATCTGACATGACCATACTGGCCACTGAGATTACCAAAAACGAGGGCAGCTAGAAATTCTGATAATGGCAATGAATTCACAATGATCGTTGTGACCTTGTGGTTGAAAGGCTAGCACTTAAAGCTCTCTAATGAATCTTTAGCATTTCATATGAAAACATGCTACAATGACAAAATACACCTGCCTCACACAGGGTAAACCACTGGTCAGAAGATCTACATCTTTACTAGTTCATGTTAACCGTGAATTCAGTCACAAAATTTCATTTCAAAAGAAGATATTCTTTAGACACAAACAACTGTTTAACAGAGGAACAGATAATTAATACTCTGAACACAAAAGTAAAAGAATGATAGATTTACATTCTATGATTTATATGAACACGCACAAGATGGTGCACACAAAATATGTACACGTGAATGATTTGTCTGTGCAACATAGTATGATGTATATCTGCATATCTGTATACAAAAGAATGGTTACCTGCACCATACCGTATGATTTACCTGCACATTACCTGTGTGATATACCTAAGCCTGCACATCACGGTGTTATTTACCTGTACAAGGCAAACTGATTTGCTTCTGTGTAATATCCATACCTGCACAAGACAGTATGAATCACATTTATTTGACAATATCAACATGCAAATGGCAGAATGATTTATCTGTACAAGACAATTTATCTGCAGACGGTGAAAGACAGTATGATTTACCGAATTTATGGATTTTCATGTCAATAACAAGAGGCATAAGATGTTGTCTTATGTCCAAATAGACCTGATTTTGTGATAAGTGCTGTCCCAAGTGATTGGTTTGCAATTGAATGCATAAAGGCACAAAAGTACAAATTTTCAGCAGATCCTCAATCAAATACATGTCCACACACTACACCTACCATGTTATCTCAATGTCTTTGTTCAAACCTGAAGAGTTAATAGCTGGAACAAAAGCGCATCTCGTGTAAATGTACGACGTCTGTTCAAGGTGTTGTGCAAAAATCTCCGCGTTCTGTTAATAAATCAATAAGTCTTTTGAACGAGGAATGTCCTGGGTTCAACATTTTGTAACACATGGGCAGGGAAGATAACAATGCCCAGGTCAACTCGTCACTGAGGAAGCTGAATGGGGCGAAAAACATACGACAGCTATAAATATGCTGTATGTTATGGCACAGCATAGGCTTGTTCTCAGCAAGAGGCACATATAAATACCATACATTAGCTGGAAAAATGCTTTATCACTACATGTAAGAGCTATTAGATACCTGACGAATCAGAACAGGTCAGTAATATATCCTGTGCAATGCAAGATGTCATTTTTTTACAATGAGCGATGCTGTCTCTTCTTTTATTCCCGGGAACAACTTACAGGGTTCATGGTTTACATTTCATCTGATCATGAATTTACATTCTCTCTGGACTATACATCAGCGAACAGCCTGGCCAGCATGGCAAAGCTTCTGCATTCAAGATTGTTTGTCAACACACCAATGCTTGCTTTGTTACGTCATTGATTTCTGCCACGGGACAAATCTGCAGGGCAAAAATATCCCAGGTCTTTTTCTTTCCTACCAGCTGGCTTTCATGGCAACCTAGTGCTCTACTGACACACTTGCTCATCTAGAATCACTTAAGCGGGTCAGTCGCACCAACAACTTAACACAACCTCATTCAGGCTACATTATAATGTGTAAATACATTTGCACATTGAACACATGTACAGTAACAGTGAAATCTGTCCTAGATAATGTCACAGACAAAGACAAAGACATACATGTATATTCCATTATTGAGCAACATATTATTTGTAATCTCCCAAAGACAGACATGGGTTCCATTTCAAGAGCTTCAATCATATATAATTAACGTCACCCTCAATCACATATCATTAGACTCAATCACACACCATGAGCCTCAATCACATACCATGAGCCTCACACACCATGAGCCTCACACACCATGAGCATCACACACCATGAGCCTCAATGACACACCATGAACCTCAATCACATACCATGAGCCTCACACACACCATGAGCCTCAATCAGATACCATGAGCCTCAGTCACACACCATGGGCTTCAATCACATACCATAAGCTTCAATCACACATCGAGCCTCAATCATATACCATCAGTCTCAATCACATATCATGAGCCTCAATCACACACAATGATCTTTAGTCACATATCATGAACCTCAATCATACGCCATGAGTTTCAATCACACACCATGAGCCTCAATCACATATCATGAGCCTCAATCACACACCACGAGCCTTAATCACATACCATCAGTTTCAATCACACATCATGAGCCTCAATCAGATATCTTAAGCCTCAATCACAAACCATGAGCCTCAATCACATACCATGAGCTTTAATCACACACCTTGAGCCACAATCACATACCATGAGCCTCAATCACATACCCTGAGCCTCAATCATATACCTTAAGCTTCAATCACACACTGTGAGCTTCAATCACATATCTTGAGCTTCAATCACACACTATGAGCATGAATGACATATCTTGAGCCTCAATCACAGAAGTCCCAATCACACCCCATGAGCTTCAATCACACCCCATGAGCTTCAATCACATACCTTGAGCTTCAATCACACATAAAGAGCATCAACGACATGCCTCAATCCTATGCCATGAGCCTGTCAGAGCAGAACACAGAGCTGAATGACCTGGACTAAGCTGATATGAATGATTATCATGCCAAATGACATATCGTGAGAAGACATCAAAAGCACATATATGCGTAAATGTACGTGTTAAATTGTAGACAATATCACAGGTCTTGAGATAATACATGATACATGTTCAGATACCTCAGACCAGCAGCTCAAATCACAGACAGTGCAGCCATTTAACATATCAGAAAGCCATTTGGATAGGCCACATATCATGAAACATTCTATTCAACCCGAGACCACAACTCCAAAAGTGATTAACTCCATAAGTGACAAGCCAACTGCCCATTTTCACAAAACAATTGTAACATGCCTGGTGCATGTAAGTTAATTGTAACTACCAAAGCTAAGTATGTCTGGGATAGGTTTACAAATAGAGGCCCAGCTCCAGTGATCGGCACACTAAATTGATTGTAACTACAATTTAACAATAAATGCCAAGGACATAACATTATTACGCCAGTTGTTACAATCAACTTACAATACTGCTGACGGTGGTTTTGTAGAAGTGGACCCAAATCAGAGACCAGAGTCCAGACCAGAATTCACAAGCCTTAACATCAGGCCATAACGTCACACTTATGTCACAACCCTAGAAAGCAAACCAAGAGCTCAGATGGCAACTTAGGAATCAAGTGTAGAAATCCTTGCTCATAAAGCAAGATCTTAAATCACAGGGCCAGGTGATACACCTGATTTTCTAGATCCTGTTTCATGAAGCATGTGTAACTTTACCTGCAAATAACTTTCATGGCCACCAGTGCTGCAGGTATTACATCACCAAAGTACATGTAGTTACATTGTATACATGTAAGTGCAGGTAGCACAGTGCCAAGAAAGCAATTTTTCGCCAAAAATAAACATCTGCATGACCTTGACCTTTCATCAAAAGTCACAGAATTTGTACCCTTTGTGTAGCGATGACACACTCCAGGTTTCAGAGAATTCAGAATTTTTTCTCAGAAACACAATAATATTTTTAGTCTATGAGTGAGCTTTCAGGGGCACTGACCTCACTAAGATAAGCATGGAACAAATTCCTCAGTTCTTTGTCACATAACAAAGTAAAAAAGGTATGCATATATACCCTAACTAAGTGAAAAAACTGAATAAGACCGAATACTGTGAAATTTGAAGGAAGCAATTTTGAGTTGAAAGTTTCAACTCCAACAGGGCCTTGACCTTTGAACGAATTTTCATGGATAGTAATTCAGTTCACAGTATTACTGTAGCAATGATACATAAATAAAAATTCACGAAATTTGAAACACCTCTTTTCTCACAAACATGCAAGGTCACATCTGGGAAAAAACTGTTCCCAAACTTCATAAGTGACAGTGTGACTGTGCATTAATAAATTTTATAAAATGCAACTCTCAATGTTGCTTTCTCAGG
>JABBOT010000012.1:8735533-8890637 GCA_016165875.1 Acanthopleura granulata | reverse complement strand
TGATTGCAATGGCGCAGTCGACTTCCAGTTTTCCATCCTTCGGACTCACGAGCACTACTAGTGTTTGCCTACAATACCTTATAACCTAAATTCAAAGAAACGGTTTGATTCTTTGATCATTACAGGGAAGAAAACTGGAAAATGACACGAATGTCAATCTATGTGTGACGGTTATCCCATTTCCGACTGTACCATGTGGTTCTCCCCAGGACAACCCTTTCCATAAATAGCCCACCAATGAGCAGCGAGGCGGTATTTTGGTACCGTTATATATGCAACTCACAAAGGCCTTCACCAGTGTCATTTCACAGGTCGGTGGGACAATTGGCATTTGACCCAGTCCAACGTCAGTAGTTTGGCAACATGTCCCTCATTTTAACTTTTCGATTAGAGAAAAGTTATTTAACCATCGCAATTCTTTATCCTGGCAAACCGGTTTCATAGAACTTTCGTGTGTGGGTGTGAATTTTTTCCCCATTACGGCCGATTTCTGATATACGTATAATAACATAAATATGTTTGTTGTTCACAACGCAACTATCATCGAATGGGTAATGTTGTATCCATTTTAAGGAACATTTTATTCGTGTCAAATGAGCCATAAAGTCGGTTCCGTTATTGTCTTTCGTGAGAATATTATAGTTACAGTTTCACTAGTAAGATCAATCTAAAAAGACATTTCTTGAATCTACCTGTAACTAAATATTTTTCCAAAGGATGAGGTTTACAGTGACATGTGCAAAACAGTCCCAGGTGACACAAAACAAATATAATAGCGAATGGCGTGATATGCACGATATGCAGAACTCGTGAAAGTTGAAATATGTTATAAAAGATGTACATATGTTATAAATTTAAGTCTGACAAAAACCAGTGTAAAAAGTGTACCGATACGCCTTTGGCTTAACTGCACTTGCATGATTCCATCACCATGGTGCATGTTTAATGATTGGCTATATATATTTGCCAGAGGTACTTGAATAGTTAGTAAACGCAGGTCGCCGAGTTTTTCATTTTCCTTGTTTTAAATAAGTTTTGGTATTTTTTTTTCTGTGTGTTTAGAGTCCTTTTATCGGTTTTTCTTAAAAAAAAAAAATTAAAAAATTCACAAGGCAGACCGGAAGCTGACGCGTATCTTTCCTGTGAACGAGTCTGTACTTTGTACATGTCATGTGATGATTGTCTTTGTAAGTCAAAGTTAACTTGGAAAGGACGAATCGGAAACTAAGCAACACACAGTACTGATATTTGTCTCTCCTTTTGCTAGACAGGGGCAGTGACCGGTACTGATACCAGGGCGATACATCCGACGTAGTTGTCATGGCAAACTACACGGAGGTAATGCTGTTAAATCATCGCTAAGCTGCAGTTGTTGTTGCAAAGTACTCGTGCTGTGACTCTTAGGAGCAAGTGCCAAGATCCACTGATACTATTTTAGCATAAGGCTTGCAGGTGTTTACACGTTGGTCATTGTAAATTATAGCTGCTAACAATTCTACAGTTTTTTTTAAGTTAGTAGATTTTAATGGGATTTTTACATGGAACTTGTTTTGACATTTTCGTTTAAAGGCTAGCCACAGACTTACCTGACTTGGCGTGAAAGCGCGTAACCTCAAGCATTGCTTCCCTCTGTGACTATGAAATCCCGCCATTCCAGTGTATAAAAGAGGGATTGAAATAGCAGCCTGGGGTTATAAAAAGACATATATCATTAGTCAAGGATCTCGGCTGTGATCTTTTAATATGGGGTAAGGAGTAGATCACAGCCGAGGAGCTATGCAGGTTGAAATACATGTGGTATTCAAAAATAGCTAAGCTCGGACAAACTCCAGGCTACGAAAAGCCGTGCAAAACGAACAAAGACATGCATAAAGCAGGTAAAACTGAGATAAACTATGTTCACCAAGACATTCCCTGTTCCCTTGTCAATTTTTTTGTTTACATTCTGCATCCTTTAGGACAAGTAAGTCTAAGACAGTTCACATTTGTGACTTACGCTCACATGCGTTGTCAACAACTTGACCTAATAAGCCCTGTTGTTGCTCCCAGCATATGCATGTCCGTGTTTGATCTTTATGGAAATAGATTGAAGGCTTAGATTTGTTTAGTATGTAGATTTGTTTAGATATGATGTCATGGAAAGGTCAACCTGTGTGCCTTGTTGACACAGATTTAAAAAGCATGGCAGCATGAGCTGGCTGACGGTAGTTTCTACTTTGGCTAAGATTTACTTGAGAATGGTTAGGTAAGGCTAAGTAGCGATTGTGGCAAAATGTCCACAAATATTTCAACTTTTGGAATTAAGTTGCTACATGTGTACTCAGGAAGAATCTAATGTGAATGCAGCGGAATTAAAAGAGAGGGTAGCATCTTAAAATCATTACACCTAATTTGGGTCCTCGTAGCCTTTGCAACAAAAAGGCTAAAAAATATCAAGAAAGCAATATGCGTCAGCAAAGATAGCATGTGGTTTTGTCTAGAAACAAGCAGGATTAGCTCAACTTGTGTGTACACCTACGTGTATGTACATAAACTGAATCGGCATTGCAGCCATCACGAGAGATCATGCTGATTTGGGCGAGACAGGATGGGGGCTCTTGCAAAGTACCATGATTTCACTCTAGTTAACAGTGTTGTTGTTATTGTTTGGCTCGTCTTTCAGCATTAGTTTCTGAGAGCCTCCACCCTGTCTCATCCACACCAGTATGATCTCTCAAGACTTCTGCAATGCGGACTAGGTCTATTAGTTGTGTTGATCGTGTTTGACTTGTGATATCATAAGGAAATTGTTTTTGATATTTGTGCCTATAGTTATATTTAGTTACTTCACTTGTATTTACTGACGTAAAATGTGAGAAAAGCAATAGCCTTTTGTGATAGTGCTTTGTGCATAATGATAGGCATATGATGTGTTGTGGTAATTGTATTACTCCTGGTTAATTGGGCTTACTATACATCTACTTAATTCTTCTACGCTTGCTATTTCTACTCATTAGATTGTGTAGATCGCTGTACATGTAGCTGTTTTCTTATGTATGACACTAAATTTGTAAGTGAGTAAATAAGATATTTTATTTGTGTCCGTTTAATCCTATGTATTTGATGACATTTTATTTGGTATCTTGATAATTATGTCTTCATAACGTAATTTGATCCACTTCTCCATGAATAGATAGACTGTAACTTTTATTCGTCATCAGCTTGTGTCTGGGATGCGGAAGACATTTCTTTCTGGGAAAACAAAGAGTTTGTCATGGCGTCAAAAGCAACTTGATGGTATTCTGAAGATTTTAACTGAAAGGAAAGATGACATAGTAGAGGCCCTTAGAAAAGACTTGCATAAGGTTGGACATTAAAACTTTTTTCCTTGTGTTTGTAGTTTATTTCTTAACACGTACACATATTTCTTGGTGTACATATGCAACATTATTTGAAAGAATTTGGTGTTCATGTGTTAGTGGGTAAATTTTGTAAACACATTGGGATTTAATTGATAATTTTATTGTTTACTAGAGTGACTTTGTTTGCTTGTGCTTATACATGTAATTGGGATAAAAAAAAATTCTATCGCAGCACAGATAGATCTGTGAATGAAAAAAACAACAATACAATAGCAGATTTGATCTACACTGGTATATTGTATTCGATAGCAAAGGCTTTGTACAAATTGTTTTCTGTTTTGGGAGAAATTGTTGTTTAAAATTTACTTGAACTATTTAAAAAGTAGAATTCCTGACACATATATATATAAACAATTCTGTTTGTAAGTTTATCAGTTAATATGTTACATGTCTGTCCATTGATTTTGCAGCCAAAGATGGAGTCCTTGGTGTTTGAAGTGTCCCTTGCAACAAATGAGGTCATTAACACCATGAATAATTTAGAGGAATGGATGAGACCAGAGAAGGTAATTAATTCGTTATGATCTGTACTTTTTATCTAATGTTAGCATAATTAACTGCGATTTATAAATCAGGTGAGCTGTTTTATATTAATTCTCATTTTTTTGTACAGCTGAAATTTAGACTTCATTTTGATGTTACATGTTTTTCTTCACGCTTGTCTGAATGTATATATATATATATACACACCCCGATATATACTGGCACTGGTATATGTACATCTGTCTTTGACCTTGTTTCTTGTATTTGAATCCTATCTGTTTGTGTTCTCCAGGTGAAGAAGGGACTGTTGAACATGATGGACACGTGCTACATAAAGAGGGAGCCATTTGGTACCGTCCTCATCTTGGGAGCCTGGAACTACCCTCTTCAGTTAACTCTCTTACCTCTGTTAGGGGCATTGGCAGCAGGTAAGATATGGGTCACTGTTGGTCAGTGAACACATTCCATGGCGGGAGAATCCTGAACAATGTACTGTATTTGCCTTATAATATAACATTTGGTGCTCTGATTTCTTTCAGTCAGGATATCACACTACCTTCCTATAAAAGATCATCAAGCCAGCTTTCTAATATCAGTGGAGTTCTCAGAGTCTGGCAAAATGAGTAATTTATTCATGGCTGAATTTTTAGATCAGATACTGCTAATTGAGTCAGGTTGTATCACATCCAGCCTGTATGATTGGAGAAGTGCTTGTTTGGAAGAAAATAACATTGGTTGCTGTAGTATAGGGTCAAGTCCTTGGTGTTTAATTTAAGTGTTATTGTTTCATGCATAGTTTGCAGAAAATTTTAACTGAAATTTTAAAGTAGCAAATTCAAGAAAGCTTTTATTCTTCACTCCAGTGTACAGCAATATAATATTTTGTCAAAGTCATATTTTGTTGTCCTGGAGTCTTTGTATTTATAAACCCTGAATTATAAAAGCAAGGGATCTCTGATCATTGTATCTCATGGGATTAATTCTGGGTTTGTAAAGGAAGATTGAAGGTTGTTATGCAAGTTAACAAATCATTTTTGTGCCTACAGCTGTAACGTGTATTAAGACGTACTGGCATATTGTGTTTCTTTTTATCTTACTGTAGGGAATTGTGCAGTCTTGAAACCCTCTGAATTGGCAGAGAACACAGCTGTGCTACTGGAAAAGCTGATCCCACAGTACCTGGATACGGTAAAATCTCAGTTAGTTTGGAGTATAGTTTATTGGTCCTCATATCAGTGAATGTGAAAAGGGACTTTAAATTTGTGTCTCCTTTTTGTGTTTGTCAAACTTCGTCATGTATCTGGTATCGGAATTACTGGCTTACAAAAGACGTTTTTATATTTTGTGGCAATTCGGTACGAAACTAATGTAAACCAGAGCTTGCACAACTTTCTGAATGGTTGTTTGTGTTTATTTACTGTTTGAATGCAATGAATGTGTTAATATATGAAGAGTTTTAGACAATTTCCACGAAAATCATGTGACGCTGAGAAGTTTTATAACCAAGACTTGTGATACATGTACTTTGAGGAAGTGTATTCTGGGGGAGATAACTCTGAGTTGACATAAATAAAGTTTACTCTCTCAGTATTGTATCATTTGGGGGACCTTGTGCTTATTTTTCCTCTGTTCTTTATGTAAGCTCCTTGAGTATCTTCATGAAAAATGAATGGAAAAACACTAAAAAGTTTACCTGTGTTTTGTGTAGGAATGTGTTAAGGTGGTGAATGGTGGAGTGCCAGAGACCACTGCTTTGCTGAAGGAGAGGTTTGATCACATCTTCTACACAGGGAACAGCATGGTAGCCAAGATCGTGATGAAAGCTGCAGCGGAGCACCTGACACCAGTGACATTGGAGCTTGGAGGAAAGAGGTACGTGTACCTATACACAGTACAGTAGATCTTCTCCAAAGTGTTCTTTCTCCTTCTGGTCCACGAATGCATCTGCCTTACTGCGGACAACGACAGGCTGTTGACCAGTGATGTTTCATGTTGAGTCCACCATGTGGGTTGTACACATGCAGTATTCTTTAGTATGGCACAGTGCTTTGATGAAGTAAGTAAGTAAGTAAATGAATAAACATATAATTAAGTAAACTTTTTAAGTGTAGTATAAAGCTCCTCTTCATTGTTTAAAAAATATTTTTGTTTGCTTCAATCTGAAATAATACGGGTTATACCTGTAATGCTGTTTATTTAACTTTTACCTCTATGTAAATAACACCTAGTCTGGATTAAGATAAGCCTTTATTTTTTGGTGATAGTTCTTATCTGTCGCGGTAAAGGATACTCACCTGTTGGCTACAATTTTTTGTGGTAAATGTACAGAAAGATCTGATTGGTTAAGGTATTATTGGGTATTATTCCAACACTATAGAATTCCATTAACTTTGAACTTTTTTTTCTCTACTTCAAATATCAAGTGAATGAATCATTAGTCTGTTAATACTTAGTATTATAGTCAAACCCTTTGTATGTGGCCAGTGAAGGGAGACAAAAAAAGTCACCGCATGTTACGGTTGGCCACGTGAGACAGGTGTTCATACCAAGCCAAGTCACAACTGAATTAAGTTTCAGGAAATTTACATGCGTACATAATAATCTTATACATAATTGTTAAAACACTAATGTGTTCTGCTACATACATTGCACAGAAATATAATATTGTATTAAGATAATAACTAAAAAATTTTAAGTTGTGTGGTCGTGACGCTTTTAGCAAGCACTTACAGAAAGAGTTTCAGATCAAGACACGTATAACAGGAGAACTTCCCTCCCATCATTGTCAAGCCCTGTGCCAGTTTGGCCTGCGTAGGTATAAATGGCAATTCTAACAAAGTTTTGGACTCTAAATGGCAGACTGTTGAGCTGTATGAAAATTCATTCTATCATGTTCGCCATTATCGGTGAAAGAACAACAACAAAGTGTATGAGTGAAGATCAATTTCACCATGTTTTCGATACAGGCAAAATGTTGGCCAAGCAAAATGAAGACACAACACCATGTGCCTGCCCACTGTTTATGGCATTCACAGCTCTGAGCTCAGCATGGAGCTAATGCGCTGCAGCTGTACAGGGGTGTCCGGGCTATAACCAACTGGGCCTGATTATAGAACAATAGACTTCACTGCCATTGACCAGTAATCTTACACACTTCACTTGTCTTCACAAAATGGCAGGTTATAATTTTTAATCACTACAAAAACTACGGAAGCCTGAGGTCGCCATTTTGAAATTTTTAAATGTCCAATGGGGCAATCATGGGGAAAGTCTCGGCTGCATATGACAGGTGATATAGGATTTGGTAGCAAAATGTAGTGGCCGATGGACACATTGGACAACCATATTACAGGTCCTTTAACGTAGAAATTTGTTCGGCCGCGGCAGATAGTGGCCGCTCAGGGCAGATGGATGCTGTTTACAGGTAGCCGTAGGCACAGGTTTGACTGTATTTAGTATTTTAATAATAAGCAGGCATAAATCATCACTGCTTCAGTAGTTCTGCTTAATTCTAGTTGGAATACCAATACATATGTGTGTTAGTTTGTTACTTTCCCAACCCTTTCTACATTGATCATACATGTGACCTATATTTTCTTATTTCCTTTCCTTTCTACCAGCCCTGTATATGTTGACCATGGCTGTGACCTGTCGGTGGTCGGTCGCCGCCTCATGTGGGGTAAGGTCTGCAATGCTGGACAGACCTGTGTGGCCCCAGACTATGTCCTCTGCCCACCAGATATACAGGTATTCTCTACTATTTACTTGCTTAATTCTTTTGAACAGTTCATTTTAACAAAAAAGCTGATGTCTACACATAATGGATTACCCGAATCACACAAAATGGTAGAAAGAAAAGATATTGAAAGAATGAAATTGGCCAGGTTTTTTTGTACTCTAAATTTTCTAGACTTTGATTCTTAAATGATTTTTTCGTCTTTTGTTCAAACATGTTTTTAAATTATAATAGTGGTTCATTTTGACTCATTGATATATACTAAGCTTCAGATTTCCAATGTGCATGAAGTAACACATCTGACAAGTTTTCACAGATGAGGTTATCTCCCTTCCCTTGTTAACAGGAGCCCCTTGTCGAGAAGCTGAAGTCTGCTTTGGATGAGTTTTATAAGGGAGACCCAGCAGAGTCTGACGACTACGGTCGCATTGTTAATAAAAGGCATTTTGAGTAGGTTGTTAAGGGGTGCATCTGCCCTTTTCCGCTTGATGGAATTTCCATTCTGCTTTCCTCTCTGTCATTAGTTCCACCTATAACTTCTGTTTTGCCATTGTGTTGTTTACTGGATGAAAGCTCTGAAATTGTTCAGTTACAAGTTTGAATTTACGTATTTGATTCTGACTTTTCTCTTGAAATATGGGTTTTTTGTCATCATGCTGGTGTTGCAGTAACAAAATGAAGTATGGATTGAATCTGTTCAAAATATGCAAATTGCAAATGTGCAGCAAGAAAATTAACTTGTAAGTTTGACCCAGGTTTTATTCTCCCTTATTTCATGAAAAGAGTTAACCCATTGTTTTATGAACTGTTGTGCTTTGTGCTGTGTGCTGACAGGCGTGTTCGGAATCTACTGGGTTCAGGGACTGTGGCATTTGGAGGAGACCTGAACCCAGACGACTTGTACATCTCGCCCACTGTCATTAAGGATGTTAAGCTGGATGATCCCATCATGACCAATGAGGTGAGCATGATGGAGGTCAAGTCCTCTTGTATGGGTTAACTTGTCACCTACTGCTGCATTAAAAAAATTTTTTTTCGTTCTTGCAATGAATGGATGAAAGAATGAATGATAAGGGCTTAATGCCTCTTTGACAATATTGCAGTCATGTTGTGGTGAGCTTGTGGATTGAAAAATTGTGTGAGGAGCAACCTGTGCATGGCCCTGTGTTGGCTCTGGCAGCCATTACTCTTTGTTGTTTGTTGCCCATTTGTAAAAACTATATTACACTGTCTTACTGTTACTACCTGCCAAGTATGGTGAGCTGTTTGGTCTGTGAATGCCTAACTCTGTCGCGTCTATAGACATTCAAAAAAATTTGCACTGTATTTAGGAAAGGGAATTGAAATTTGGAAAATATCATAAACCTCACAAGTAATAAAGTCCTGTTTGAGTTTCATGTTGCTTTCTTCAGATTTAATAAAATATGACCTCCTCGAGAAAATAAAAGATGGAAGCAATATTTTCTCCCAGTTTTTAGTGTTGGAACAGCTCTTTAAATGACTTTCAGAGAAAAAAACTCGCTCGCACTTTACCAGACCCTATCAAGTTCACAGTGCAACTATACAATAGCTCTGTCAATAATCTTAATTGATTACAATTTGCAGATATTTGGACCATTGTTGCCGATTGTCACAGTGGAGAATGAAGATGAAGCCATTGATGTAATCAATTCACGGTAATCATATCGCAAGTGTCATAATGCTTACAAGTTGTTTCATCATGTATGGAATATATTTTCTCAAAATCAAACTGATTCTATTGAGATTTATCCCTTTGTCCATACCACATGCACAAGTATAACTGCTTTCATCTCTCTGCTTCCCCATTATTTCTTTTCACTTTAATACAATTTAGCAACGGTACATGTAAATTTTCATATTTCAGGGAGCTTCCTATTTGAATTGGATAAAAGCTTCTACATGTATCCAGTCTTTGTCATGTTTTTACTTGAGTAAGTGAGTGAATGCTTGGGGTTTAACGTCGTAATGACGTAATATGACAACGAGGAATCCTTCTGGTGTGTACTTATGGTGTGTCATCTTGTGGCAAGGCGAGTACATGCCGCCAAAGTGCTGCCGCCACATCATGACACCTCACTCAGTCACATTATATTGACACGGGGCTCACCAGTCCTGTTTGCTTGCTCTAACCTCTCAATGCTGAGTGCCAAGCAAGGCAGCAACAAGTACCATTTTTAAAGTCTTTGGTATAACTTGACCCAGGCATGAGCCTGGATCTCCTGGCCTCAAGGCAGTCACTCTAACCACAGTTTTTATTTGTTTATGGAAAATAATGGGGTGTATATTTCATTTGCCATCTTTGTCATTGTAGTGAGAAACCATTGGCTTTGTATGTCTTTTCCACAAATAAGAAGGTAGTGGACAAAATGGTGGAGCAAACCAGCAGTGGTGGATTATGTGTGAATGATGTCATGGTGCATGGAGGATGTAAGTACATTTCTCAGACGTGAGGCTGACAAATGTTGGTGGTTTAATTCAGGGACACATGTTTCTTTCAACCGTGAAGAATTCTTGAATATGTCGTAAACAACAGCCAAATAAGATAATGAATAAGTAAATCTAAATGTGTCTCTTGTCTTTTACGTAATTAATATCCAGGACAGATAATTATAAGTGACAAATATGAAATTGTTAAGCAGAAAGTTCTAGGTGTCTGCAAAATTGTGGGAAACTGAGCAGAACAGATGTACGACTTGCTGTATTACAGTGGAAACCTTGCCTTTTGGAGGAGTTGGTCACAGTGGAATGGGCAACTACCATGGACATCACACCTTTGAAACATTCAGCCATAAACGAGCTTGCATGCTCAAGGATTTGAAAATGGACAATGTTAATCAGTGAGTACATGCCTTGAAAAGGTATTTGGGTTAATGCAACTTTAGTTTTTGTGTTCATTAATGCATTGCACTTTATTTGATAAGATTAAAAATAGTGATATGAACACGAGAAACCAGTGGTCAGTAGCTGATGATCTCACTCGTTATTTAGACTACACACTTCACTCGCAGTTTTTTGCCACAGAGATCAAATTATCAGAAACAAACCATTGTGTTATTTTTAAAACAGAACTTCTCTCAATTTCAGTGGTTGCTGACATACATTTTCTTAGGTAAATGCATTTTTTTAACTTGCTCATCTTTTCTTGGAGGATCTTAAGTTATAAAATGTATCAGTCCTGATGGAAAATTTGCAATGTTTAGCGTTGGTATCATTGTCAGGATACGGTACCCACCATACACTGAGAAGAAGCTGAGCTGGATCACATGGATCATGCAGAAGAAACCCAAGAGATCTGGAATCCTCTCATTTGTTCCATTTCTCCTTTTGGGCACCATATTTGCTGTGGTGTTTAAGGTACCGGTATGTCACCTGATTTCTGAGTGCTTTAGCAGGTTTGCAAATTCCATCATGGGTAGCAATATACAACAAGCCGTTTTGGTATTTATTCTCCAGTTATGCCAAAAAATTTTTCCTTTGTGCAACTCTTTTGTTCATGTACGTGTACATGTTTCTAACAGTTTACTGGCACATCTGTACAGCTCTTCTGTACTTTTGTAGAAATGTTTATACATTTCAGAACTAAATTTGTATGCCCAAAAAATTTCTGAATATGTGCAAAAGAATTATTCTACATATTAAATTAAATATTTATTTCGTTATTGCAAAAAGAATTTTACATGTGCAACTGTTTTGCAAACGTGCAAGTAAATACCAGAATGGCTATCTTAGCAATGTGTTGCAGTTTTCATGTTAATACGACTGACTGAGGGATGGTTTTAACCATGGTAAGTACTAGCCCTTGCACAAATGATGTGTGTTCAGAGCTGGATTAGAGTGGTTCTGGTGCAGCTTTATGTTAGGAAATTTGTGACGTACCTGGCAGGTGGGGTTGTTTCTGACAGGCTTTTGCGTGTCGAATGATCTTGTGGCCTAAGGGTTTAACAGAACATTGGTAGTATTCCTGCTATGTCAATGTTACTTGTTAAACTCAAGGCCTTTGTACACCTCTCAAAAACATAGCTGCTCATTAGCTATGAGCAAATGTGTGAGCAAATGTTTGTGTAAATATAATATGGATTGGCAGGCATGAATAATAAAAAATGCGTCTTAAAGAGATAGGAGGAAGTGGTGGTCTTGGCATACCAAAAGTAAATATAGGCTGGGATGTGATGCAGATGTGTGGAAATGCAGTGAGGTTAGCAGCGGTTATTTTGTGTGGGGATGTATGATTGGTGAAGACATAATTGTGGTATACCCAAATTCTTTTCAACCACCACTGCAACCAATATTTTGAAACATTTTGAGAGAACTATGGGGTGTAGAGTAATAATTGACACAGTTTTATGAAGCCTATATCTTCAAGCGCATAGGCAAATCATTTTTGTCATCATTTTCATAATGATTGTATGCATAAATTGCACCGAAAAAGTGATGTAGTGGTCAAAAAGATTGAAGATTTACAGTATATGAATGTCATTCACCCTGAATAAACATTTAGATGCCTCACTTTTTTTCTTCAAATCTGACACATTTACAAGGGATGCAGTTTGTAGTTTGTAACAGAATGGTTGGGATGAAATTCAGGGTAATCTCTAAGCCCTTATTGTTTACTGAATCGTTACCATACTCACCATCAAAGGCATATGGTCTAAGAATGAGGTAAAAACAAACATGATTGACAAGAGCTGGCATCGTTGAATAGAACAGCAAAAGTCTAACTGGCCAAAATGGTTTACTTGAAGTGAAGTGTTTTTAAAGAAGTTGATACAAAAAACACATAATGTACATGTAGGTGGGTTATTTTTTTTTTTTTTTTTAGCAAGTCAGTAATCTGACAACATGCACCTGCATGGCAGCCATTATTTTCTATGTTCATTTCACAACTCGGAATGAGTGATATCTCTTGTGAATTTAAAGACAAGGTGATTTGCAAAGTCATTGATTCTAATACAAGCTGTTAGGAGTGAACCCCATAACACCCAGCCCAAGCAGAGTTATCATCACTGTTTATGTTTGTGTTGGGTGCCAGCATTTGGGTTCCTCTATGCACACTGGAGGCTAGGATTTATGTTGTGGATTATACTTAGGTGGTTTTTTTTGCCATTGATTTGATAATTGGAGTTAGCACTGCGAAATGTATAGAAATGTTACAAGAATTGTAAATAAGGGTTATAAAATAAAAAAGACAATTTTATGAATTCCCGTTTTGAATTGTCTTCCAGCATGGTGTGTTGAGGTCACCCTGATACATTGTACTGTTGAGAGATGGTGTTATTGGTGAGACACATGTATACAGTTATCTACTTTGTGAAGGGGAAATGCAACAGATTTCCACCTGACAGAGACTTGTGTTCAAAAAGCATGCTATGAGGGTCGTTGGATGAATTATGGATGTGCATGTTCTTTTTTGTTTGCTTTTCTCCTTATCTAACCCCGAAAGTATTTAACAATAAACAGAACGTCTTGGACTTCATTACTTCATACTGATTTTGCAAGTGAATTAATATTGCTGCTATGGAGTAGCAGTGTATGTCAGGCAAAACTGAATGATTCCAACCTTGGGAGGAGATTCGGTGGGGCTATGCTGAAGCATCTCAACACAGAAGTCTAGGATGAAGGGGTACCCAACATACATTTGGAGCCCCAGATGACCTGAAATAAAACTCCAGGGAGCAAATGAGAAATTAAAACAATGCATATCAAGCTTGTATGTTCCAAAAACAAAATTACGCTGCATGTATGATTTTTTACATCCAATTGCCCATCTCAGTATAGTTGCTGTGGTTAATTGTTTTGGGCCCTTCACATATCCCCGTCTTCCTTTTCAAGTATTTCACAACCCCATGCTCCTCCATGCCCAACACCTCCGCCCTCCTCCTCCTGGTTTAGACACCCTTGTATATATAAAGTGACACTGCTCTAATGACTGATGAGTGTCGGCATAATGATGACTTTCTATGTGGGTATGATGTAATTCCAAACACCTTTTTATCTTGCTGTATACTAAAAGAAATATGTATACATGAGATATTTACACGTGGAAATATTCTGTGCGAGTCTTTCTGATGATAATGTGGCAGGTTGAATATGTTTGCGCTGTTTCACATGCACAGTGTCATGTTGAGAGTGAGTGAATTCTTATAATACCTTGCAAGTATCACTCTTATGTATACATTCATCCTTGTAAACTTCGGTGTGTGAACATACATCCTTGTAAACGTTGACGTATGAACATTCATCCTTCTAAACTTTGATGTGTGGAGCATTCATCCTTCTAAACTTTGATGTGTGAGCATTCATCCTTCTAAACTTTGATGTGTGAGCATTCATCCTTCTAAACTTTGATGTATGAGCATTCATGCCTCTAAACTTTGATGTGTGAACATTCATCCTTCTAAACTTTGATGTGTGAGCATTCATGCCTCTAAACATTGATGTGTGAACATTCATCCTTCTAAACTTTGATGTGTGAACATTCATTCCTCTAAACTTTGATGTGTGAACATTCATGCCACTAAACTTTGATGTGTGAGCATGCATCCTTCTAAACTTTGATGTGTGAACATTCATCCCTCTAAACTTTGATGTGTGAACATTCATCCCTCTAAACTTTGATGTGTGAGCATGCACCCTTCTAAACTTTGATGTGTGAACATTCATCCCTTTAAACTTTGATGTATGAGCATTCATGCCTCTAAACATTGATGTGTGAACATTCATCCTTCTAAACTTTGATGTGTGAACATTCATTCCTCTAAACTTTGATGTGTGAACATTCATGCCACTAAACTGTGATGTGTGAGCATGCATCCTTCTAAACTTTGATGTGTGCACATTCATCCTTCTAAACTTTGATGTGTGAGCATTCATCCTTCTAAACTTTGATGTGTGAGCATTCGTTCCTCTAAACTTTGATGTGTGAACATTCATCCTTCTAAACTTTGATGTGTGAGCATTCATCCTTCTAAACTTTGATGTATGAGCATTCACCCTTCTAAACTTTGATGTGTGAACATTCATCCTTCTAAACTTTGATGTATGAGCATTCACCCTTCTAAACTTTGATGTGTGAACATTCATCCTTCTAAACTTTGATGTGTGAGCATTCATCCTTCTAAACTTTGATGTATGAGCATTCACCCTTCTAAACTTTGATGTGTGAACATTCATCCTTCTAAACTTTGATGTATGAGCATTCACCCTTCTAAACTTTGATGTATGAGCATTCACCCTTCTAAACTTTGATGTGTGAACATTCATCCTTCTAAACTTTGATGTATGAGCATTCACCCTTCTAAACTTTGATGTGTGAACATTCATCCTTCTAAACTTTGATGTGTGAGCATTCATCCTTCTAAACTTTGATGTGTGAGCATTCATGCCTCTAAGCTTTGATGTGTGAACATTCATCTTTCTAAACTTTGATGTGTGAGCATTCATCCTTCTAAACTTTGATGTGTGAGCATTCATCCCTCTAAACTTTGATGTGTGAACATTCATCCTTCTAAACTTTGATGTGTGAACATTCATTCCTCTAAACTTTGATGTGTGAACATTCTTCCTGCTAAACTTTGATATGTGAGCATTCATCCTTCTAAAGTTCAGTATGTGAACATTCATCAGTCATGTGTATAGGACTACTTTACTTTCTAGACATTTATGTGTAATTATGCTGGTAATAATAAGGTAGTTCTGAGGTGAACATACGAAACTCTTGGCTTAATTTATTCCTCAGTATTAAAGAAGACATTAAATTTTCAATGTCACTAGTGGTAAACAGCAATCAGAAAAGAAAGTTGCAGTATTTCTTTCGTTCTCTTTCAGATTCTTGGGATATAAAGTCTGTCTCTTGGGATAGTGCAGTCTCAAAGGAACAGGAAGAGTTCGGGAAGAATTTCGTTGGAACAGCCTTTTGTCTTACATTATATAATTCATTACAGCTAGTTCACAAATGCACTTCAGGTGGCATTTTTGTTGGTAAAGTTCATTAACGGAATGTATGTGTATTTTTTTTACATACATTGAGATGAAATTTTAAGAAGAATCTGTTGAGAATGACAATTACTCATGTAAATATGGTGATTGCTTGCTTGGGATAGAACTGTCTTCTGTCTATTCAATAAACATTAAAAAATTAAATATCCAATGAAAAAGAAAATTGTTCAAAGTTATAAGACCAGGGAACAATTATTTGTATGTTCACATGTATATGTGTATATTTTGCTAGATGACTTGTTTTCTTTGTTAAGGTCATCAAAAATATAATTGTTACAGTTTACTAAATAACACCATGTGCTTTGATCTAATTCAGATATTTTATACTACATATATAGTATAGGTGTGTGTATGTAATACTGTCGGTAGATAAGGCAGATATTTTTTTTTTAGCAGATGAGTGATTAGCAGCATTGTTAGACCGTATTCATGTTAACTGCTGGCATGTGTTCTTGTGTTTCCAAATTATAAATGCATCTCAAAGGTCCTATATACTGCATTGTATACAGTACGTGTACATAGTTTACAGTTTGCTCATAAACCAGAATGCCATGACGGAAGTGACCGAAGTATTTTTGAGAATGGGAAAAAACATACATCATGTGAACGCTGAATGAGAAACCCTTTGTCTGATTGTATTATCGCATGTTCATCAAATTGTGTTTACTAGTGTTATCTGACTGAATCCAACTTAACTCAGTACAACTGTTGCGTAGGGTTATAAGGGCTAGCGTGTGCGAAATAATGATGTGACGCAACTGGAATTATACTCCAGATATTATGTCTATGGCAGTCAGTCTGTTGTTTCATGGCCATTGGCGACTGGGGCCAAATGCATATGACCAGTTGAGTTGAGTTGCATTTATTATAAAATCAAATATGTGAGGTTTTTGTGATAACACAGGTTATATATTCAGTGTTCTTCATTGAAATTAAATCAACAGTTGTGTGACATTCATACCTTGTATATAATTGATAAATAATTATGCAATATGATCAAGCAAATTTCTATAACATTCATCCTTGTTTAATGTTGTTAGTATATGTGAATATACATGATGTGTATATAATGGTCATATATTTGCATGTATTTGTTCTTTACTATGATTATTTCATCAAATTGAATCTGATGAATCTATTTGTGATCTGATCTGAATAAGATGTGCGTGCATCCTCCAATCTCACAATTTGTATTCAAGCAAAAGACAGCCCAAGTTAAAAGTTACATTTGCCATAAAGGTTGGACAGTATTATGTTTATTTTGGTAAAGCATTTTCTTCTAACTGCTACTGCAACAGTGGAAATTGACATTTGACCTTGCTCTCTCAGCTAACAGGAGAGGCAGCCCTTCTGTCTGGACTGTGACATAATTGTTACATGCGTGGATGACTACTGTCACCTGACACTGTAGTAAGCTGCTAGGGTTATGGTTGAAACTTAAGTACATATGTAAATTTATAACATGAAATGATCAAGAAGCTTACTCTCGCCATTACACAATGGTCAAGAAACACTTTACGGTGTTATTCACACATACACATTTGTTATAGTTAAAACATATAACGTTAAAACATTGTCCTGTCCCTATGTTACATTGATAGTCAACTCAGAACATTTACCTCACAGCTTATAAACAGCCCCTATCTCCTTACTCTCAGATTAATCAGTCCTTAATAAGCTTAAAAGCATGGGCGCCTTCAGATCCCCAGTCAGCAGCAAAATATTCCACACTTCAAAGGAGGATAATTCAGCAACAAATGCATATAATCCAAACCGGTTTTTCCCATTCATGAGAGAATTATGTAATGTATGTAATGAGCAGCGCCTCAGCCATGAGTTGTCTTTTACTTTCATATATTTTCTGGATTTCTTCATAAATTTACTTTGAATGTCGAACAAATATTTCTTGTGTCTCAGTTTTTCTGAACTTCAATATTTAGAATATGTAAGTGGAGTTCTTGATAAAAAAAAACAAAACAAACATTAAAACAAATCTCAGAATGGTTAAGGAAATAAGAGTTTCTTGTGCCTACAGGTGTTTCCATCCTCCATCAGAATGTCTGGAGTAACAATGCAAAGATGACAAAAGAATTTGTATCTGTGTCATTTGTTCTGCCATGAATTATAATGATGTCATCTGTGGCCCATTTCACAAACGCTGACTGTATTGTTGTAATTCATACAACACAGGTTGCCAGGGTATATTGCTATAAGTATAGTCCCTGTTGGCATAGGTAAGTATTCTTGCTCCTTCCGTTCCAAGACATACCGGTACCTATAGTTCTAAATTTGCTTTATAATTATGGTGCTGCAGGATAAACAACACTTAATTATTGTGTAATTATTTGCTATAATAAAGTTACTTTGTACAGATTTTCTATCTTGGTTAATTCCTGTCAGATATTTATGAGATTGAATTTAACTGAAAAGTGGTTTGGATTTTAAGAAACAGAACGTCTTCTTTTAATACACGATATCTTGAAATCAAAGCAGTGATAATGACTTCGATTTGCTAGTTACAGGCATGGGATAAACATTTACGTTAGAGAGTCTAGATTTCGGGACTGAACATCCATTTTGATGGCATGATGGGGAAATGTACATTGGCCTACCATGTAGGGCCACAGTTCAGGGTGCACGTAGAGTGCACTGTTTAAATAGGGTGCCACTGTAGTTGAGCATTCAGCCATGAGATAATGCAGTTCTGACCATATGTGACTGATATGCAGTTTTCAAACAGGTGTGTTCATGTATATATCATGATAAATGTGACGCTGAGTTTTATAGTGCTGGACCTACTAGTTTGTAGATAGGATTCACTTCAGATATTCATAGATAGAGAGCAGGCAGTAATGCAGTGGCTAATTAATTAAACTGTTTGAATTTCAGTGACTTTAGCTGTAGGCGAGGTGTACCGCTTCAAACCCAAACATGGACAGAGTATTTTTAGATTTTTCATTCTGTGCGACTCGGTGACAATACAGGCTTGATGATTCCTTCCTGGCCTTTTTGCACAGTCTAACATCCGTTGAGCACCATTTATCTTCCTCTGATATACGAGTGTATATATGTAGACTATTTGGGAAAGTTTGTCAGTAATATCAGGGGTTTTTCTAGCCACTTTCTTGTAGTGGTAACCACACCGAGAATTGTCAGAAAATTGAGTTTTAGACAAATTTTGTATTGAGTTTTGATAAAATAAATGAGTTTTAGATTCATTTTACATACATTGGTGATGAAAAATATTGAGCTTTCTGATTTGTTCAAATTGAGTATCTGTAAAGAAATTGGCTAGAAAAACCCCTGAGCATACCAAAGGTCGCTTATTTACCCCGGAAACTCTGGTTTCCTCCACTCGTCAAACTCACAGACTGCTGTCATGAAAGGTAAAAAAAAGATATGCAGTATCATGCTGAATACCGCAATCAAATTAATAAATCATGATCAACTGTGGATATGCCTACACCCATTTCATAGGGGATTCGACAGGAGTATTGCAGGCCTACTTGTGGAGAAAAACATCAATATCTTTGGTCATGACATTCCGCAAACTTCAAATTTGGTAATATTCTTACACTCCATTACTTTGTACTGATGGCTGAGACTAAGCGCTAAACCTGACCCAGCCAGTGTTAAATCATATGACACGGATATGGAGAGCATTGGCCAGCGGTGTTTTGTGTGGATTTTTGTTTTTTTTCTTTAATAAATATTGATCTGGTAGAGTTTGAATTTTTTTATTTTAAAAAAGAAACAAATGATTTTTATATGAAATACATATGTAATGTTATACAAAGTATAAAGTTGGTTTATAAGCGATGCTGGAGTCCCAAGATGAACTCACGCTTCCATTAAACTCATTCTCTTGATAAGCACTGGCAAAAACTAAGGACTAAGATAATAATTAAAAAAGTAAAACTAAAGTAAACATTTATTGATGTATGTGGTGCAGTGTGGTAAATCAGTATGCCTTTATCAGTAGAATGAACCCATCAAGTATTTACTTTGAAAATCAGACGTTTTCCACATGCGTAACAAACAAAACAGGGAAAGTGAAACTGCTATTGTGATCATGTAATTTACCCGGTTTCACCGCAGCTGTAGATTCTGTAAAGGGAGGTGAATGTAACAGCTGATCTCCATTCCGTAACATTCGCAATTTGTCTGTTTTAATTTTATATAAGACTGAGGGGCATATAAATTTTATCCATTTTGAATAGCGTAATGTCGCGATTGCGGGTTGAAAAAACAAGCAAACTGTTGTACAATCAAGAGTGCGAGGTTACACCAAGTCAAGATTACATTCTCACCTGTATAACATGCCTTAGTGATGACGTTTGCAAGGAGCCTGCTTTAACCAATCATCAGGCAGAATTGCGCATGTCATTATAGAAAGCGCGGAAATTCGACTGAAGCTCCGCCATTTTTATTTCGAGTGGGCTGGGTGTTATAATTTGTTTATTTATTTGGCTGGTTTAGGTAATCTTTGGCCATCTTTTCTCATGATCTTTATTTTTTCTGTGTGATGGAAGTTGCTGAGAACCTACCTCCGTTCGACTGGGATGGCAGGCAGTGATTTTTGGGGGTAAGTCAGTAAATTTTGACCGAACTTCAACTAACAACATGAACAATGACAGCTGGCGCGCGTTGTTGTAAAAGTAGCAACTTACATGCACGCAGCAACAGCTGGGGCACTCCAAAAATATCTTTTACACGTCGTTGATTGCGTTGCAGGTTGTTAATGTTATTTGGTTTGCTATCTTTGGGATATGGCGGTGCGCGTGTGCTATGTGCGGTTAGTAGCCATGCCTATTGTGACTTGATAGTGTTCCATCGCTTCCGTAACAAAGAACCACATTACACGTCAAACTTTCCCTGTGGTTGGTAGATGTGGACTTTCGGACTGGACGCTGTTCTAAAACACCGTGTTACATTTGATGCTTTTTCAGTATTTGTGTAAACAAGGAAAGGAATTAAACTTCCAATGAGGTGAGCAAGTAGTGATGTTGGTCGAGTAATGTCATTGTTTTGTGCTTTGACAGATTTTAATGTCATTTAACATTTACTTACCTACGCCTAGTCAGTACAAGAACTTCAGTTACATGTAACTCTTGCTGACTGGCCCTGAGTGGGGAACAATAAATATTCCAAGTGGTTGCCTGTTTGGAGCAAGCAAATTCTTAAAAAAACTCACTGCAAAATTGTTTTGCTTATCATAAAGTTGGAAGAAAAGGTAGTATATGTGTGCCACAGGCTCTGGTATCAAATTAATAGATCGCTTATGCTGATAGGTCTATATGTACTGAGCTATACATACCATACTTGGACGTTAGAAAAAGTAAAGGTTGGAAACACCCCCACATTGCCAAAGCTGAGTGGACACGAAATAAAGCTTTCTGCAGCCATACAAATTGAGTACCTTAGTCATGGATGAAATGTGAGATCCAGTAACATAGTACCATTTTTGAGAGCCTGGAAGGGTCCTTCTTTCAGATTTTGATAAGGTACACACATAGTCCAGTGGTAATCCCCAGGTCATAACAGATGTTCTGACACCTGGTGATAATTAATGACTACCAGGGGCCCATTTGTGAAAGCACAAGTACAGCTATGTGCACAGAACTACATGTACCATGACAGCATAAAACGAGCAGTATTGGCAGCCATAGAAGTTAATATGCGCATGTAACCCTGTTAGCTTCGTGAAATAGGCCCTAGCGCACACATACAAGACGTTCTAGTGCTTGGTTTAATAGGAAAGTGTGACATGCCTGTGGGAGGTAATATGAAACAAGTGTTTCATACATAACTCTATGAAGCCTTTCAAGATGAATTTCTTACAAAACAGTTGATTTTCATCTATCTGTCTTTTCTTACGGTTTTAATTGTCTTTCCTTTTGTAGGCACCCAAACTATTGATGCCCAAAGCCCTCAGGTTACATAATATTAAGTTTTAAAATGGCCTAGATCTGTCCCTGGGGCCTCTTTCACAAAACTTCATAAGTGATATTTCTTGTAGCTTTTTTTCATAAAAGCCGTCCTTTATGTTAAGCATCCTTAAGGCACATTCTTAAGGTGCTGCGTAATATCTGTGATGGTAACCTAAAACAGGCTTCACAAATTCAAAAAAAAAAAAAGATAAAATTCTGTGGTAACATGTTTTTGGTTGCACAAATTGTCAATTATGGAAACAATATGGCAACCAGTAGGTTTCCTCAGTGTAAATGTACTCTCAGAGATGCAGACAGAATAAATGTTCTCCTTTACATGACATGAGTGCGGACCTCATCGAGAGCAGTTCCATTGATTTCGGGTTTGGAGATCAGTGTAGATTTTTTTGAGTACAGGTGATGGACGATGAATGTCAGAATTTTTAAATAACACCCAGAGTTCATCTAGATGGACTAGTGAGTCTACTGTTCAAACTGAACCCTCTTTCAACCATGCCTTGAGCATCTGCCATTGACAGGCAAATTTCCAGGACTATAAGAATAGATAGATCAGCCACATGCGATGTCACACCATGCCTTATTGTGGCAACGTTACTTTTCATTCCATTTACGGTGAATACATTAGTGACGTTATGACGTCACTGAGAGATTGAACATTTGTAACCATTTTGTGGGACATCTGGTTGCTCTACTTGCAATAATGTTGATTGTGATTGGTCACGTGCATGACAGCTCTGAAAGGTTCATTTCCCTTAAGTCCTCTGCCTCATTCTCAAACACCTTCTTCCACAACATAAGCTTGTCCTTGATATTAGTACATTTCTGGCAGACGATTTTCGTTACTTGTTTCCAATGTCCGTGTGACATAAGGCCCACCATTACAGCTGTAACAGCAGACGTCAACAGTCAATCCGGAAGTCAACAGTCTCGTACCATGTCAGCGTATATTTATTGTCTTAGCAAGGTACGCGCACTGTAGTACGGGACTTCTGGTACGGTAGGGACGCCTGCTGATGAGGACACACTCGCCCATCAGCTGTTCTCACTAGCCATGGGCTGGCAGACATACATCTGCCATACACACAAATAAAATTAACAACACAGAAATACTACCACGATTCTCCCCTTGTTTTTCATCAACATCAATGAAAATTTATGGGGAATGATTTTGTTTTTATGGTAACCGATTATAGGTCGCCTAAATTCAACTGTGTGAAACTGGTAGGCGTACGCACTAAGCCATTCTCCATAACGTCGCATCCCTGTTGAGGCAATGTCATTTATAAGAACACCTATGAGAAATTTACGTACAAAGATTTGTGAAAGTGTGCCATGGCCTCTTATGTCTTGTTACTTACCACCTCTGTGTATGCATAATATACTGATACATTTGCATTGATGGCATCTTCATAATGTATAACATACATAATACATAATATCTGGATCTATTGGCAGGGTACATGTTTTGGGTCCGGGTATACAAGGCCTCCAAACTGCTCAGCCTGATGTGGCCTCCAGTGATGAGGACAGCGATGACACAGGTCAGCGGGATTGTGCTTACACGGATTTGAGATCGTATGGCAGGAAGCTGATAAACAAAGGCAGGTGGATCAGAGAAGAGGTGAGTTGATAGTTAGATTCTCATCACCCGCGCATTACTACTTTTGCCGATAATAATGATGCATTATTTTAATTATTTGCGATATTTAGAAAAGGAACATAACTCACAATTCACTTAAGCTCCGTGTGATTATCTGGTGATGTCTGCAAAGAACTGTCTAGTCAGCAAATCCGGGAAGTCGTACCATCGGTGACTAGTGAGACAAGGTGTTCGATTGGCCGTCACAAAACTGGCAAAACCAGTATCGCCACCAATTCGTAATCGTGACCAACATTTACCTTATTCTCAATGCCTCTATCGTAGTGCTTCCGGTACAATGATATTCCGTTAAAGAGTGTATTTAGTTGGGCACCTGTACGTAATAAACAAACTCCTTGGTCAGTATGAGCAATTGTGGACAGCTATTGACCACTCTGACTCTTTCGAACTATCTCCCCTAAAATTGAATTCTGCTCAAGGCGGCACATTAAAAGTGCGCGTCGCCGAAAACTTCAAATGAAAGTGCAACAATAATAGATGTGAGCGCGATGTCAGACAGTCTGAATTGATATTAATTGATGCAATGTGGTCTATTTGCACCACCTGCCATATTGTATTCCCATCCTTATTTTCAGTGATTTTGCAAGAGATTATGTACATGCCATGGTTTGTGATCTCTCATTTTGAGTTGGTTATTTTCACAGTTTAATGTGATTTTCCAGAATTATCTGTTTTCAGGCATTAAAATCATTCTGGTTTCTGTGAATATAATCTTTGTTATATAATCTTTTGTTGAATATAATCTTTTTTTTCAAGATGCATGATGAATGTTATAAGACTTCAATGACATAAAAATGTCTCAGCTTGAGAGCTGATCAAATTATTAGCACATTTGATGCACATTGAAACCCAGTCAAGGTATTGACCAGTGTCCACTTACACAAAGCTTCTTCAAGCTTAAGGTATCCCTTTCACTTTTACTTCGTCCATAATGCTGTATCTATACACTTTATAATAGAGAGTCCTGGGGCCCATTTTATGAAGAGGGTGTAGTGCTACACAAGATCTAATTACCATGGCAACATCTATACAGAATTTGTTGTCATAGCAGTTACTTTTGACGTAACTTACACCCTGTTTGTAAAACGGGGCCCTGAGTGGTACTCCAAGGTATTTTTGTATAAGTTGAGAGGGGTCTGTTGCATTAGAGCGTAAAGGTCTGTCGGTTGGTCCAAACAATAAATAATTCATAATAACAGCAAACAGCATCATCATTTCAAAAGCTGAGGTCATCAGAATCTAACAGTTAATTAACTGAGGCCTAACCATTGTGAGCACGTAACGAAGAGTTTCATGCATTAACCGGTATTTTGATTCACAGTATTCATTTCTGCACTTAGTTTGAACTTTCATGTATTTAAGATACCAAATATAAGTTCAGTACTACTAATCAGGATAGACCTTTCTGGAGTGTCAATCAAGAACACACATTTAACCAATCATAATCAATAATGTTGCATATATGTTAACTGGATGTCCCACACAGTGGTTACAAATGTTCAGTCTTTCTGTGATGTCACAATTGCTTTCCTTGAAAAGCACTTTTCTTTTTAATATGGAAACACAGATTTACTTACAGAAGATGACAGGCAGGATTTTGAAAGTGGGAGCTTAAAAGAAAAAAGTAATGTAGTGACTGTAAATCAAGTTCATTACGTGCTGTACTCGTAATTCTTTTATGTTTCTTAAAAGGGATTTGATGTTTTTCTGTTTGTTTCTGGAATTAAAGGATGAAAAGTTAAAGAAGATAGTGGAGAATCATGGTCAACATGACTGGAAGCTCATCTCAAGTTTCTTTCATGACCGATCTGATATCCAGTGTCAGCATAGATGGTATAAGGTTCTTAATCCAGAGCTGATCAAAGGCCCATGGACAAAAGAGGTAAGTGCAGAACTGTACATGAGAACTTCAGAAGTAAAGCTAATTCAAATTGTCTTTAGTAGACGTTTCTAGTGATCAATAATAAGTGCTGAATAAGCATGATCAGTGCTGAACTATGGTAAAAAAGAGAGAGAAAGAGAAATTAAAGCTTTCACTTGGTTTCATAGTTAATCAAATGAATTTTGGGCTTTTTTGTGCACAGGAAGATGAAAAGGTTGTCCACCTAGTTAAAGTTCATGGGCCCAAAAAGTGGACTTTGATTTCGAAGCATCTGAAAGGGAGAACAGGAAAGCAGTGCAGAGAAAGGTTGGTTTTCATTGCAGCAATACTGTGTCCTTTTCAATTAAAATATTAGCTGATTGAACTAAATATCATACTTAAAGGAAATGGGATGAATTTCAAGGATTCCAGGACTACTTACGATGATCTCATTGTGATTTAGCACTATTCAGTGGTATGAGGTGGAGGAAAGTCTTGCAAGTTAGACTTTTTCCATAAAGAAAAATAACACAAATTATTCAAGAAGATCAGTCAACATAGTTTGAAGGCTGCATGGAATAGCAGTGACAAGCAATCCAAATTAGTTCACACTGTTATACATGTAGCTTTTTAATACATGCTCAGTCGGTTAGCGCGCTGTCGCAGCACAATTACCCGAAGCCTCCCACCAATGCAGTCGCTGTGAGTTCAAGACCAGTTCATGCTGGCTTCCTCTTCGGTCGTACGTGGGAAGGTCGGTCAGCAACCTGTGGATGGCCGTGGGTTTCCCCTGGGCTCTGCCCGGTTTCCTCCCACCATAATGCTGGCCACGGTCGTATAAGTGAAATATTCTTGAATACGGCGTAAAACACCAGTCAAATGAATAAATTTTAATACATAGAAAACTGAAATATGCACTGAAACTTCAAGTGACGTGATATTATTGCTTCTCAGGTGGCACAATCACCTTAATCCGGTCATCAAGAAATCAGCCTGGACAGAGGAGGAAGATCGCTTGATTTATCAGCTTCACAAACGCATGGGAAACAGATGGGCAGAAATAGCAAAATACTTAACTGGAAGGTAATTGTGAAATTCATACATTGGACTGCAAAGATCAGTAAGATTTGAATGTTTTGAAAATTTCATGTCAAAATAATTTGCAGATGTGTACCTTAGGGGTTTTTCACCTTCCCATAAGAAAGGTTGTACATGTTTGTATTTGATTATGTGCTTTATAGGACAGATAATGCTATCAAGAATCACTGGAATTCAACAATGAGGCGAAAGTTCGAGGCTGAAGAAGACCAGTCTGGCCCTCAGGTGGTCACCAGTGCTTACACTCCAAGCTCATCCAGTAATCTGCAAAATATCTGCCCTGTCAAGCTCTTCAAAAGTGTAAGTATATATACAGTGGTATGCGTTCCATTCAGAACGTCCCTCCCAATGCGTATGTTTGTGAGAAAGATGATTAGTTTTCAATCTACAAGAAGATGATAGGCTAAGTCCCTGTTCCAGTAAGAGATTGATGCAAAATTGTATATCTTAGCTCCATATGGTTTGGGTAAACATGTGAAAGATCTAGTTATTTTAAGTTATAAAGCAATTTGTGATTGTGGAACAGGGCGAGGGGCTCGTTTGACTAATTGGGTTTCGTGTATGCGAGTTCCACGGCAACCAGAACTGTGGGTATTGTGTTGCCATAGTATTTACATACACATAACGCTACATGCGCTTTGTGAAACGGGTCCCGGGTCCATGTGACCACCGATGGATTACTGTCATTGAAAGTATGGAAAAATTGTGTAATAGATGCAGTGGCTTAAATGAATGACATTTTCATGTACCATGAAATGGACATTTGAAAATGTTGAAACTTGCCTCTGCTGCCTTCCTGTGTTTTCTGATAGTGTTATTTTTCTTCTTTTGTTACAGATAAACTCTGAATCATCAGGTAATTCTGTTTTTCCCTGCTTTTCTCATTTTGAAATTGAAAATCTATCGTAAATTGTAACTGAGTACGCATAGTAACATTCTGTGAAGGAACAGGACGCTCCATTTCTCTCTGGTGCAGGATGAAAGAGCTGGTAATATGCATTAGTTGGATATTGCACATTTAATTGATTGTGAATCCTGGTCCTTTTGGATCACCTTTCTGTATGAATCACAGGTATAGGTACATCACTGTTAACCAACAATCAGATGACAAACGCAGTGATACTGGACCAAGGAAACGAGGGCAAGTGCTGGACAGTTGTTGAAGCTCATGGAGTTGTCTCCCCTGTTAGGTAATAACTCAATTGTATGACTGACTGACTTTCATTGTATTTAAAAAATATTAGCAGTGTTTTGTTCCATATTACAAAATTTTTGTTTGCCAAGATGAGATTGATCTGACTTTTATGTATTTACACATACAAGTACTGTTTGCCACAACAAGTGAAATGTGTAAAAGCATGCATTAATATGTATGTAAAGCATGAAAAAAACACTTTTTACCAAGTCTAATAGATAGGTAGTAGTTTCATCCTCATCCTGAAATAGGTCTGTGCTGCATTCTGAGTTCAAATGGTGATTCATCACCCTCTTGCTTCCCCCAGCAAGATGTGAAGAACCTCAAACTACTTGTAAAGTTTGTATCGCACATTTTGTATGTGATTGATCATTTCAAACTTAGACCCCATATCAAATGAAATGGTCTTACTACTTTGTGAACTGTCAGTCTGCTGCTCATTTTGTGAAACATTTTAACTCCCAATTTCTTTTGAATTTTGGTTTTGTGAATCAAAAGAAAAAAGACTTGTCTAAATAACACAAAATTCATAACAGCATGCTACACATGGAAAATTTCAAGTTCACCAACACAAGATCGGTGTTACCTTGTCAGATTTTGGAGTGTGGCTGTAATAATTACGAAAAGCCTTGCCCAAAATCTCAGGCAATAAGCAGGTTTCGAGTTTCGTCGTTATGACATAGTAGTATCACTTGCTTTTCCTTAAACATAAGAGCTTATGTGTTCAGAAGACTCCACAGTCTTTTTCGTTTCTGTTGCCCAAAATGGTATACAGCATCACTGGAGAATATATTTCGGAAGTTTTATTTCATTGTTTTGGATAAATTTCGAATATGGGACATACCAGCCCTTGTAAATTATGCAGACTGACCCTACTGTGACGTTAAGTGGCCACCTCATGTCACTCTGCACTCTGTTGTAACATCGTCTCGAAAGCTGAAGTTGAATTTTCATAGTTTCAGATAGGCACATTTACATGTGGGACTGTCTCAACATTATATGGCATTCTTCCATTGTTATGGGGTGTATAGTATAAACTTGACATTGTTGTATTGTTTTATTATTTCCAGAGCCAATGTTGCTGAAGCACTGACCCAGAGCTCTGGGTTCGGAGAAATGTCTGCATTAGACTTGATCAGTGGTGTTGACACTACACATGGATTAACTCCCCTGAAGTCATCAATACTCGCAAGAAATGGAGTAAAAGGTTTGTATCTGACAAAAGAAAACATTGTAACAACATTGTAATGATGTAGATCTGTTAATTCTATTCATCAGTTATTTCACGATTCCTAGTTCAGCTATGGCTTCCGTTAAGAGACATCCCATGTACCTGGTAAAGGACAGTGACTTACTCCGCTGTCCTCCACCCATAAACAAATATATACATAAAAGATTATGTCACTTCGCAAAAGTAAATAAGGCAAAGTGTGTATTCACACAGTGTTTATAAATTAGCGTAGTTATCGCACATGTAAAGTTTGATACACATGTGCTTTTTTTTTTGTTTTGGCAGGATACAGGTTTGATGGTCATGCAATACGGAAGTTAAAGAGTCCTGGAGGTGGAGGACTGATACCCATCCCCTCCCCAGTTGCCTCTAGACTCTCCACTCCACCGGCTATTCTGAGAAGAGGACGATACCAAAAGCATGTATCCTTGCTCAAGACTTATTAAGCCTTAAATGTTATTTGTACTCCTGACATATCTATCAGTGTAACCAAACAATACATAGGTTGTTAGAATGAATGGTTGTAGTTGTTTATAATTATACACATAATATTGCATCGTTTGGTGAAACAAAACATATAGATGTTTTGAATGAATTTTTGTACATATTGTAAATAGACATAATAGTACTCATGAACAAATTAATGTGGTTAATAGTTAGTCTCCACTTGTTGGTCTGCTCTAGAGATTTGAATTTCCATTGTAACTATGGAAAACTATCCTTGACATGATTCTCAGAGAACTAGATGCCGTAGAATATTTGCACCAAAACTTGAGAACACAACAGGATCATCACTGAGTTCTGATACAACCACTGCGCCAGTTCTGAATGAATTAAAAGTCGAACCAGCGAGTATAAAGTCAGAGCCTGTGGAAATGTGTTCAGAACCAGCTTCGATACTGTCGGGTCCCATGGACATTCCGTTTGCTGCCTACAGTCTTCCTCCAGGTGTCGTAATGAAGTCCGAACCGCAGGAGCAGAAAATGAATGCTGAAAATGTTGATCCTTTCAACCCTGCGAAACAGGAAACCAAAACCCCAACAGGAACACCAATTAAGAACCTACCCTTTTCGCCGTCTCAGGTATTAGGATTTAATGCAACTCGATGCTTTTGTTTGCCTTAAAAGAACAGATCACATTTAAACAAGGTATGCATCATCTAAAAGGCCTTTTTGTGCTGATTCCAAATGATGGTCATCATCATTTTTTGATATTTTTCCCAGTGACTAAAATGGAAGTAAAGATAGACTTTTTGAACCATATTGAACAAGCATCAGATGTCACAAATTCTTTTTAACTCGTCCTTAACTTTTAAGGAGAGGCAAGATGCAGTTTCACCCAACCCTGGACATTTGTAGATGCCCGTGTGGCTGATAACGCAGTGTAACATTCCACCTAATAACTAGCCCAAGGTTGCTGGTTTGCACCAGGAAATCAAGATTCTTCCAGTTATAAAACTGACTACCATTGTATAGTAGGTGAAAAATTTGTGAGTGTAGCGTTAAATCTGACTTAAGTGTCAGACAGATATGTGACCCTGGGACCAGGTTTCTATGAAATACTTGTATCTCACATGATGAAATGGCCTTTGTTGTATTTCAGTTTCTGAACAGTCCTGGCCTGCCCTTTGGTTTGCTGACCTCTACACCAGTAGCCTCCAATCCATGTGACACAAGTTCTTCCATTCTGACCACACCCACCTGTGCTACTTTGGACACACTGGACGAGTCAGGCAAACTCCATGAAAGGTTATATATTCCTCAGATGGACAGACGTCAGCAACATTTGACTCATTTTCAATGCACACAAATCTTTGGCTTCAAAATGCAGCAAAATAAATGGTTGACTTCACTACAGTGGACCAGTTTACATCAGATTCAAGTCATTTCAGTCTAAGATCTGAGCCCACTCGCACAATGCCCTTTTAACAATACCAGCTTGTAGCTGCTGTGGCGATGTAATGCCTGCAGTGCTAGTTACATGCTTGTAACGTTAAGAGGGCTTCATGCAAGTGGGCCCAGGAAGACAAAATTGCAGGTTGATAATTACTCAGCACTTCATTTCCAGTGATCCTTTCTTTCTTCAAGGTTAATTATTTGAGTCTAAAGTGAATTATTACTCACCACTTCATTTACAGTGATTAATCCTTTCCTCCAAGTTAATCATTTGGAATTAAGTGGATTATTGTACAGCAATTTCCCAGACCAGTGTAAAAGTAAAGCGTAATGTAAGGAATAATGTTAGCATTCAAGAACTTAGAACCATTGGATATGTTACAATGCCTTACTTGTTGTGTTCTTTGTATTGCACTAGCTCTAAGGATGAGCACAGGACTCCTGCAGTGAAAAGGTCTCTTCTGGAGACAGCCCCACAGACACCCACCCCGCTGAGGAATGCCATGAAGGCAATGGCCCTGGTACAAATGGTGAGTGTTGCATGTACAATGGAGGGTCTTCAAAGGAGAGTACCACCATAATGCTGGCCGCAGTCGTATAAGTGAAATATTCTTGAGCACAGTGTAAAACACCAATGAAATAAATAAATAAATAAATCAAATGGGAGTAAAGAAGGTGCATAGTTGATAAATGCAGTGTGATAAATGTTGTGTGTCGATAGTGTACGACAACTTAAGGAAATGTACGTATTTGATTGGTGTTTAGAACCAACTCGAGTTATTTCAGTTTTATAACGACTGTCAGGTTTATCTGAAAGATGAACCTGGAGTATCAAAATGAACCACTACCATTTGTGAGGTGCCTGACAAACCTCCTGACTTAGAGCTCCAACTGAACTAGTGTGTGATGGATTATAGCATACAGTCGCATTTGACAATATAGCATTGCCACAGCTGTATTTATCCATCACCATTCATTCATTAATTGAGGGCCGATCAGCATTAGCCAAATCAGATGATGATACTAACTGGATCTTACTGAGGGATAATAACATTAAATAAAGCTTTCAGGGACAGCAATACTGAGGTATAAGCCAGTAGGGCCTGTGTGCAGTCTGCAATGTTTCATTCGTTACATCGGCACATATACTATAGATATGCAGCCCATTCCACTCCAAGATTTTCAGGTTTTCATGCAAGTTACCTGCAAATATGTTGGAAATTTCCCTTTTTCACAGTTTCAGGGCAATTTACAGGAAAAAAAAAAAAAGAAGATTCGTGATCAGGACACCAAACTTACACTAGGTAGCATACTGACAATATCTATACATTTATCCTAGACACCAATGCATTCTATATGTATTACCTAGCATATAGATGTAAATTTGATAATAAATCGGCTATTTGTAAAATGTTTAAACTCTGTAGATGATATATTTATTTTCAGCACACATACAGGTACATATATAGCACCCTCCACTAAGTGATCTTGAGCTTTACAGTTTTTACTCAGATTTGTGATCAGGATGTCAAACTTCAGCAGGTAGCATGTTTAGAAGACTCAAACTCCAAATTTTTGTTTTCACATGACATGTCTGGTTTTGGTAATTTGCTCAAACATTGCATTCTGTTTTTGTCCAAATAATCTGGAGGCAACAGTTGTTACATAAGCAAAATTTAAGGTCTATCGGACTTAGGGTTCTGAAGCTAATTGCGTTAAAAAGTTTTCTTATGAACCCAATACGGCGGCTAGGTCACATCACAAACTTTTACTCACAAAAGACAGTCTCCAGGCCTGCTCCCTACCTAAATTTCACGCATTTCTACTGTGCCATTTTAGCTGCAGAAGTTTTGCAATTTGAAACTTACAGAAATGGTTGATTTTTGGGGGGGGTGGGGGATGTACTACTGGTTTGCTGATATCATTTCCAATTATGTAAAATTTGTCTCCATGGGATGATATTAGGCCTTAAAACTGTGTCTCCAGCTTCATTGGTTATGGAGATACACCCACTTCTGGGTTTTGATGACTTCAGTTCTGGCTTTCCCAAATTTGCATATTTTAAATCTGTGTCCAAAACTGTATCAGAGAAAACAGTTTCTGACAGTTTAATTCTTAGCAGTTTGGAAAATATTTTGAAAAAAAAAACAGTTTTTTCTGTCACATGATAATTTCACCCAATAGCGGGCTTTGAAAGTGTTCAACACAGAAAGTCCTCGTTATCCAATGTACCTAGGCCTTGCGCAGCTGCAGTTTGAATTTCAGCTCAGTTGCATCAGGTGTTATGGAGAAGATGTTTAAAGGTTTTCATCAAAGTCCATTATGGCCGCCAAGTTACATGATGAAAAGTTTAGGTGCAAAACTTCAGATCTGTAACTAAAACATACTGAAACTTCATAACTGTGCGACTTGCGTTTTTCTAAAAAACACAGGACAAATTTGTGGAGAATAATAATAATCCTAACAAAAACAATAGGGATTCAAGTATGAATGGCTTTAACCCCCAAAAATGATATCTTAGCTGTTTTTATCTCTTTGGGGGAAAGTCTAAAGAAGTGTTGCAATGATTGTACCAAACCATTTTCACAAATAATTACTGTGAAAAATGAATTTTTCTGATATTTACCTTTCCCTTGATTGCACAGAGCCCAAGCACTGTGGATGTGTACCTGGATGACGTAATGAGAGAGGACACAGCCAGTGGATATGAAGCCGACACCTCAGCTTTGGCTCCCACAGATAATAGATCACATCGACAGGTGAGCATGCAAACATTAAAATGCTGAAAATACAGAATGCAGTACATGGGACAGATTGTCGATTGCCAGTGTACTTTGGACACTGCAGTTTTCCTGGCCTCTATTTTCTGACATATTCATTTTCTTTAGAATGGTGAGATATTATTGAGCTTGACATTAAATACATGTTAAAATAAATACACAAATAACATGTGTATAGTATTTTGGGGGTTCATTGTCACTTATTTTGCAGAGCTCCACATCCTCAAATCGTGTGAGGAAGTCCCTGGATAAGAACTGGTCTGTGATGGATGCTGTGAATGCTGCAGACTTCTCTAGTGATGATCCCTTCACAAAACCAGAGACTCCAGTAAGTAGTAGCCACAAACATTTGTATAGAGGGTAGAAAACCTTGAGAAGTGTCGAATTGGAAAGAAATCTGTTGTTGTTTTTTTGTACTTGGGCGTGGAATAGCCTTGAAATTGAGTTTACAGAATCAACGAGCTACTTTTTGCAGTGTACTGATACTCTTGCGGGGACATCAGTTTTTCCATCATTGAAATGACCTATTTTTTGCTATGCATGTGTGATAGACTGCAAATTCAGCTAATTAAAGTTGTTTTACATAGCTTCAGAGTGGTTTGAATGTAGAATATTTACTCAAAGTTGCCTGCAAAACTGTAAATTTTGAGACTGGAAAAGTCTGAAAAAGCTTGGAAATTTCTGATCTTGAAAGTGTACGAACCCTGCCAACTGTAGCATTCTGTATATGTCAGGTCTTGGAATTGAGAGAGTAGGTTCTGGGAGCTTGTTTTACCTAAAGGTAGGAAGCAGAATTCCTGTATCTATTGCTACATTTTCCTTGATAGTAATTTATTACACCTGAGAGTTTTTACTTATATTTGCAGAGCAAGTCACTGATAGGAGATGAGAGTATATCCTTGTTTTCACCACCCTCAACTTTGAAGGATGTATTTGGTGGCTTAGGAGGAGTCTTTGCATTGCCGGGTTCTCCCGCGAAGGTAACTGCCCACTGGTCCTTGAAGTCCTTGAAAGAACTAGGTTTTTCAGTGTTAAGTTTTGTGGTTGAATTATGTTTGAATTAAGCCAATAAATAAGTATCCGCCATTCTCCATGTGAAAGCAGGTTCTTTTAACTGTATGGTTCTTTAAAGTGATGGGTATTACAGGTTATTGGTTTCTTAGAAGCTCTTAATAGACATTTTCTTTTATAAAAGCCTTGAGATCTCCAAGAACAGATGACATATTATCTTGCTTTGAGGTTTGTTTTGTTATGATGATTAGCTGGAAAGTTCAAGGAGGGGATCTTGAAACTTTAAAGAATATTTTATTTTTTTTTTGCAGAAGAAAAAGACAAGCAAAAGGATTAGATTTGAAGAAACCCCATCAAAACCAGTAAGGAAGGTAAAAATAATTTTTTTCCTAATATTACTTTGACTCTTTTACATTTATAGACTGTTCATTTGGGGTGAAAAATGCCCATGTAAGTGGTCATTGTATTCTTAGAGATCATTAAGTATTTGAACCTGTGGTTTTGGGATTGGCTACTAACTAATAGTTTGACAGCACTGAAGTGTTAATATGAATGGTCAGAGGAAGACTGATGGAAATCATTTCACTTTTGGAGATGAATTTATTTTTAATAAAACTATGGTCATGTTGATGTCGTCTTGAAGTTACCCTTTGAAGATTGTGTCTACTTGGCAATATCGGAGTTTAACATAACTGTAATAACCATAAAGAAGTAAAATTACTACCAATGGTGCAGAAACTCTAGCCAGTAGGATATGATGTTCCACACAAACCTTAGAACATCTCTTAAAATCAGTCACAAAGAGTATTAAAGTTTGCCGTGAATAAAATTATAGATCAGGTATCATACACTGTGTCCGTTAATGTTTTCATGGAAATAATAGCTACATAATGATTGCCAAACCATTGAAACATTCAGCTGATATATGGTACGCTATTGTGTTGTTTGATTTCTAGCTGGATGAGAAGTTTGAGATGTTTGCCTGTGGAAAGACGCCAGACCAAGTGGAACTGACTGATTTAGCCCGGAAATACTTTGCCTCTCTTAGGCCTCGTGCCCTCAATCTTTGAGGGGCTTCAGTGCATGTTGTATATTATAGTAGTGGAATTCCTCTATGAAAATAAAATGCCTTTATAATTTTTCTATGGCAATATTAATGAGCAGTGCTTCTGATGTTCTTTTAGTAGCAATTTTTAAGACCTCAGCAATTTCCTACAGTTAACTAGATGCCTTCTAATTTTGCAGGCTACTTGACAATCTCTATGAATTTTGTATAAATATATGTAAATATTTTGTACATGTGGATCTCCCAGATTTTTTGAACATAAATGCAGTACAATGTGTGTGTGACATCTAGAAATATATTTACATATTTGCATGTATGCATGTAGATGAAGTCTTCTCTTTATAACTTTAAAGGAAAGCATTCTAATCAAATGACAAACGTATTGGTGTTTAGTGTTGTGAAAATGTTTGAGCTATATATAATGCACGGTTACTATGATCATGGAAAAACCTGAAAAGCCATGAATTTTGGTACAAAATTGGTCCTAAAGTTTGACGTGAAAGTCCTGAAAAAGTCATGAATATATCTTTTATCTGAGTACCTTCATGCGTTAATATATGTTCTGCTCTAAGTTGACATATTCAACGCATGTATCCAAGTTCACTTATTTTGATGTCTGTTATTTAGCCTGATAGTGAAGCATATAAACCACATGGACATCGTTTAATGGCGCAATACTGCTCTTCCACTTGTGTTTGTTAGAAGTCATGAATTACTGTCACATTGAATAGTTGCTTTAAATATCTGCATTCCTGAAAATGGGGTTGAATTTTTTTTTTATCTTCCTTGCAAGCAGTGTAACTTCTGACACTCTAAAGGAAAATGTTAGACAATTTAGTTCTCTGAGAGGTGTATGGCATGGCAGTTGTGTGGGAGCATGCCTTCGAACTGTATGTGCTATGTCTTGAGAAACTCGTGCAATGTAGTCTCCATGTATAGTGTGAACAGTGGAGAACACAAATGGCGATGCGTACACTGATTGGTGTTCATTTTCAGGCAATATTTAGATCAGTTTAATTTAATTATTACTCAGAAGATTTCAGTTGTACGACTGTATTTGTCTTCTCAGGTTTTGATAAGAGTTTGTGCATGTATATTTTGCATATTTTCTTTTGTATAATGTTCTTTTTTTATTTCTGAAATTGCCATTGAATATTATTATTCTCAGTTTGTTGTGTAGTGTTCTGTTGATATCAAACAGCCGAAGTACGACTGTATTGTGATGGAACCAGTGGATTTCTTAAAGGCTTAATCCGCGAGTGTAAACTGTGGAATACAAATATTTTTAGTACCAAATTGTTCTGGGATGGAGAATAGAAAAAGGGAAAATTTTTATCACATTTTTATTCTTGTACAGATCGTAACATTTCGTAATATATAGCACAAAAGTCTCGAACAGGGAACGGACTATTTTGTTTGCAATTTTGTTTTGTTGTGAATTTAGGGTTATTGTCAGCTAGAGGCCAGTGTCTGTTGCCTGATGCTTGTGCCCGGTTCTTGTTGTTTGTTTCTGTAGATCTAGTGCTTTGTTCATTGCAATATATATATGTTCTTCTGCACACAACTCAAATTGAGTTCATAAAGACATCTGTAGACATTTGCAGGTAAAAATCTAAAACAAAAAAAAAATCACAAGCGAAAAACAAAACAAGGCTACATACTGCATATTAAAAGAATACCTATAAATTGTACATACCGAATTCATGAAGAAGTCTTAAACGTAATGAATTTCTTGGATATTTAATATGTATACTTGTATTTATATTAGGTACGCAAGTTTGTCGAGGTTTTATATATGGCTGCTAGAAACATTTTCCCGTTGGTAGTACAATTAGCAATTTTGAGTCGAAGTTTTGTCGACAACAGTGCTTTAGTCGGACTTTGTTGTCCAGTGGTTCCGAATTTGTTACTCATTAGCCAGTGTTAAAATCCTCTAGCAGTCCACACCTTGTGATTGTCGGCATGCTGTCTGATGTTGAGAATGTGTTGTAACTTTTCAGGAAGTCTTCAATAATCAATCGACAAGCCTGGGTGAAATATATGGGGTTTTCTGGATAAACTGCTCATTCATTTCAATATAATGTCAACAACCATTATCAATAAAAGCATCCAGGAATAGGTACACTCGACTTGTTCTGCTTTATGTTATAATAAGAATTAGAATTTTATTGGATTTTTATTGATTTTATAGGTGCATGACGTACGTATATAACAAGAGCTGTCTTGCTCTTCAAGGCTAATTCGGTGCTATGAGCACTAGAGCTAATAACGGAGTTAAGTCCGAGCACATTAACCACTAGGTTGAGGATACGCCATAATCCTTGATTATAGCGTATATATTCCTCAACGTGCAAGTCCGTGCACTGGGACGTATAGTTCCAAACATTTGTAGGCATTGACGTTTTTACGTTGGCTGCATGAGACTTGTTTGACATGGAAATTTTTCACGGGCTGTATACCAGTTTGAATTTTGAATTCGATTTCATGCAGAGAAATTCGACTTACTTCCATCGGTGAAAACTTGACCGTTTCTCTTCTTCATGTTACCAGCTTTACGTACTATTTACATAATGTATTTTTTCTTACATATATTCCTCTGGGAACTAGTGTTGTAGGTTGCTTTGGAAATGGGTTTGGCCATGATCGGCTTAAAACGACTCTTAATGGTCTACCAGTGGTATACAGATGTGGAACTTGACGCCTAGATTTCACAAAAACCGACAGCTTAACATACGTTAAAAAGATAATTTTTCCTATAAATTGTACAATATCCTGTTTCTCATATTCACACCAGAATTGGATATACCTAAAATTCCTTTACATTTATGTATACACTTATTTGATTGGTGTTTTGGCCTGTACTCAAGAATATTTAATTTACACAACGGCGGGACAGCATTATGGTGTCGGGAAACCAGGCAGAGGCGAAAATCAACCATTCGCCGGTTGCTGGCAGAACTTCAATGTGTACAGAATAAACAACAACATCTTGTCATACAGGAGTCAAAACGTCTCGTTTTATTTTCATTCTCATATTATGATAACTCCCAAAGTAAGATAAATTTTTAATTCAGTGAACAAGACGGTGCACAAAACAGTAAATCTGTAAAGGGGGTATACTTGGTACTTCGCTGCTATTGTTAACAATCGGGTACACGTCTTAATTGTGACTGATTCAGCTCGGAGGTGACTTTAACACAAACCGACAAGGTGTTGGATTCCAGTCCTCACAATACTGTTTACGTACAGCGCCGCAGAGTGTTGAGATACAGAGTGCTTACTGTGGACAAGATAATAGTGGACCTTCGCGAGAACAATAATGCCTTAACAACAGCAGGGGTCGCGCGTCTCAAAGGGGAATGTCTACCTGAGCAAACACAGGCAGTCTGAAAGCAGGACATAACAAAACAGCTACCGGGGCTACCACCACCACTGTGTGTTTACCTGTTGAACGTACTATACCAAACCATTATTTATTTATTCATTTTGCAGTTATACATTTGGGTGCATAAGTCATGTTAGTGCCAAGTTTCTTAACGGCATCTCACCTGCCGCCAATCGGCATATCTGACTGTTGAAAGATTTTTTTTTCTGGCTTAAATCACTCTGTTTATAACGGTACAATTCATATAACAAGTTCATTCGGGTAGAGAAACAAACCCCCAGGCTGCACAAAACTTGTGGTATCCAGGACTGAAATATTTGAATCACCTTGTATAGCACCTAGAGGCCGTGAAAACGTCGCTTGTATGTGTATAAGGCCCATGCCTATGTACCACCTTATAACAACACTTGTCGGTACAATTACTGCCGGCGACAGTGGTTTCGATCAAGACTCAGACTGGACTTGGACTATACCGTATATCAAGAAAGTCTAACAATGGTAAGTGACATTTGTTATACATTATTCAGTTCGAACCTCGATGACCAATCGATCAATGTGTGGGTTGGCGTTTGTCAAACAAAGTCCTGTTAAAAAGCAAGACAAGTCGAAGTGACCACGGTGTTCAGTGTCTCTCATTAGCGGGCGCCATAGGGAAGTGGGGGTAATGGGGACGATTCTTAAACCAAATAAACCGGCTATAGTCCTGTAAACAATCCAGAGTGAATCCATGGAAAAACAGGGATTTCAGGGCATTATACGCTTAGACGATAACTTTGGAACATCGTCAATCATGCGTTCACGGTTGATTTGTTAAATGGCGGTTCTACTCAAAATTGTTGAAGAGAACTTCTGTAGGGTTTGAAATATAGATGTAGTTAACATGCTGTATCATGGCATGTTTTACGTCAATTCTCAGTTGTAGGATCAAATTCCTGAATGCATGACCTCATGTGATGTAGTGAACAATTACGTTCCACAAGTGCAAATTGTGTGTGTGTAGACGTCCCACAAGTGCAAACTGTGTTTATGTTCACGTTTTAGACTGTGAAGATTCGGATGTCAAGCAATTTAGAAGCTTAAAACCAAGAGTCAAAGCTGACACGCAGATACAATTCTTAAACCGCTAAATCGATAATCGAAAGATCCGTTTCCAAAACAACCTTTCCAAATTTCAAATCAAAATTCGCACTCCATGAATAATTTCCATGTCAGATACTAATATAGGTATCTCGGCCATTCATAAAAGCATTATTTCAATACAGGTTATCACATAGATCCTGAAGGCTCTGCCCATATTTACCAACAAGAGTGTCATAAATACTCATTGTAAAGTTTTAGAAACTTGGAAAGAAAGCGGGATGGTGCATCCTTGACACACTTGTTTTTGAATCAATAAAAACCATCACATAGAATCTAAGAAACCCTGTAAGGGGAGTCCTCGGTCTAAAATATCCTCCAGTTTACTATAATACCTATATACTCTGATTACTTGTGACGGACTACATTTACTTGCTAAATGTGTATGTCTTTGTGAACTCGTATTGATCATGGGGGAGTCAACTTGGTGCTATCTCTGACAGTTGGTGGATGGCAGTTCCCCAACGTCCGAATGAATGGATGGATGGTAAGGGTTTCTGCCATATGTATAGCGGCGAGAACATGTTAGAAACAGGCTTGAACACTTATGACTTCTAATATGAGATTGATATTGTTAAAAACAGAACGAAATGAAAACAAGACGCTTTCAAAATCACAGAACAAAATAAACCCCAAAATCATTTGATTCGAAAACCTCACTAAGTATAAGACCAGTGGTCTGAATACAATATACTAATATGTTTTCAAAAATTTTTTTTGAATGTTTTTACTTACAGCATCGTCATTAACCCAACCATCAAACAATTGAAGCATTGTGCCAGCTATGCAGAACCTTCGTCCAACATGTTGGCGAAATCACCAATGTCCAACGTGACCCCTAAACGTTATGCATTCTTAAATATATATAAAGCGACGGTCTGGCTTTTGTATTAGCGAGAAACAAGATAGTATGTATTGACACAGACAAATAATTGCAGGATTTCCACTTTTTCCGGGTTCACTGTGTATGTATCGTGTTAAGACGTGTGCACATAGACTGTTTTATGTGTATTTACCCATACAAATGGTGATAAGTGATCGTTCATAAATATCGATTAATCTACCCTTGGGTAGGGGTGTATTTAACAATAGCTTATCATTTCATACTGCTATTAGTTAGTCAACTCAGGAAAACTATTCAAAGGGAGACCAAAGCTTGTCCACGCATATGGACATTGTTTTGGGGACAATCGACCATTTGCCTGCTGCCGTGAATGGTTTTCTTTTTTTCTTTCACTTAATTCAATGATATGTGAAAATTGGCAAAGTGGGGAGCATGTTTAAGTTCAGTTACGTTAACGTCACAAGCTGTACAGAATAGTCTACCATTCTTTCATTATATGTGGCCAGATTAACTGCTGCCTGGCGCCATTGTGTTGGGCGGAATGGACCGTGTTGTCATGCCATGCCGTGTACTTCTACTAGCGAGGCCGTCGTCAATAAACGACCAAGTGCCGTTATCAATGCTCCGGCCATGCACCGTTAGCTATCAACAGACCTGTTAGCTTACCACATATATCTAGTGGATTTACAGATAGAGCGATATAGGTAAACTTGTTAGACATACCGTTACTTGCCAAGGATTGTAAGAAGTTTTGACAGCCTGAGTAAATCATGGACCAGGGAGAGGTGAGTATATTTAATAAACATTGTTCACATTATCAAGGCATTTAATTGTGATGGTGGAATACACTGGTGACAACGTGATAAATACGCGGACGGCAGTTATTTTTATACGACAAAAAATAGGAAATGTAGTTCAGTAATAATTTAACAGGCTGGAATTTGACCGACATGGCGGGCTAGTGTGTTTCTGGTTTTTTTATTGAAAAGGAGTCATCCAGCCGAGACGGAATTAAATATATAACGTATCAAAGGAAATCTCAGAATGTCAGATCATTTTATAAAGTGTTTTATCGGGCATGTTTTCCATGGGTTTATTTATTTACATATTTAAATAGCGTTTTACACTATACAAGATTATTTCCGTTATGCCACAGCGACCAACTTTATGGCGGTAGAAAACCCACAACCATTCTTTTTTTCTTGTGTGTGTGTTTTTTAAATAGAAACTTAAGTGCTTCATAGATATACATGTATACAGAAATTGGCGCCTTTGGCTGATACGCACGAACTCTCTGGTAAGTTGGTGAACATGGCTTCAGCAAGCGTATAGGCAGCAATTAATATGAACCGACAGACTTCTGTGTCGGCGGCCAAGTTGTGATTGGAGGAAACAAAGCAGAGCAGGTGAAAATTGATCTAATCGGAGCCAATGAACCCAATTCTTTAAAAGTGCACTTTCATACAGGTGGAAGGAACAATGGGAATTAAACTGGAACTACCTGAATTACGACCAGCTCATCAGCCAACTAGCGATGACGCTTTCAGCTGAACATTGAGGCGCGAAAGGAATTCGAACCTGCGACATCCCTAGCCACTGTCTGAGCGGATGCCATGTGAACCACGCTTTAGTCAACTGGGTCCGCAACGGATGCGTAATGGAAAATGGGTCGTGTTTACTATTAGATATAATACAATGCGTTACTGAAGTACATTTAGGCCTACAGCCACACTTTACACTTCACCTTGAGGTTTTCTTTATCGACAAAAACTTTGATGACCATGTACTTTTCGTTACTTTTGTCACCTTTAGACAGTTACAAGAATATGCCTAAACGTCCAATACCTAAACAGAGTATTGATTTTTCCCTTCAATCTAATTCTTCGAACCTAAAATTGACGCTACACCCTTTCTTACTCAGGATTAACGTGTCTTTCAACGTGCCAATGGTAATTTATCCCCAGGTAACTTGTAACTGTTTTGTTTCTTATGTTCTGTTTCACTGAACTGTTTTGAGAAGCATAACGCACCACTAAGTGACACTAACCGGACACGGGATTGAGCCGTGGTCTCCGGTTTTCGAGACAGACGTTCGTATCTCAAGGTGACCTTTGGTCATGTTCAAGTTTTGAGTCAGTAGCACTGAAAACATTCCTGTGCGCAAGTCGACAGATCTTTTCCGTTTTCGTCTTTCTTTTTGATGCATAAAACTATGCCAAATGTTTTAAAACCTATTCAGCTCTTTTTTACAACTTCTAAGGCTAAATCCACTTTTATTTCACTTCTTCATTTCCTAGTATTATAGCTCAAATGCGCGTTTCCGTGTTTGAAATATATTTATAAAAAGGGATGTACTATCCCTCTCCTAAAGATCTGTCTTAAACTACACCAACTGTAATGCTAATGTATATACCTTAACCATATGGCTGAGCTGCTAAATTCTTTCTTTTCTCAACAATCATATAGAATTAGTAAGACTAGATATTTATACAACAAAGACTTATAGCTTTTATTCTCCACAGGAAAATATTGTGTGTGCAGAAAAAAATCATGCACAGGCCTATTCATGACATTCGAACGATAGAGCAACAGTAAAAAAGTAATTTAATGACTCTGTATGTGGCACCCGTTGGTACACATGCAATGTATGCAACACACCAATGTGTCGACCGTGTTACCTCTTTCATTTTGTTCCAAGGCGGGGGTTCACTGTTGTATACATGCAGGCGAGTTAGTCTTACACGTTCTGTAAGTCAATATCAGTTCCTTTTATGATCTGGCAAAGAATCAGAACCGCTAGTTTGTGTGAAAAAATGAATTGTATCGGATGCAATACATCACACTCTGGATCTTTATAGCACTCAGACATGAACTTCTTTTGTAAATAAAAGTAGGGACATTATTACAGGCATAAAGCCAAGGGGTATATAAATTTCAGTGTGTATGGTGGCAACAAACACCGTTAGGCAATGATATGAGTGTGTTGTAGAATATTAAGCCAACAGGATTTGCTGGCATGAACTCGGTCTCCACTTTATATACTCGCCTTGTTTACATTACCCTGTTGACGGCTGAGATATTTGATGATAATCTCTCAAGGTCAGTAGTATATGGTTTATATGCGAGACCCAATGTACGAGTCAGTGACTTTATTAAAAACTGACGTCTTTTAAGGGGAACATGCCTAATGTGAAATATATTATACACAATGGCGAGCATTAGGTGATGTAAGACAATTGATTATTGTTTTTGGAATCCTTTTTTTGAGTATTGATTTATTTATTTCGTTTGTATTTCATGCATTATTTAAGAATTTTTCACTTATACGACGGCAGGGCCTCCGTGGCTCTGTTGGTTAGCGTGCTATTGCAGCGTAATGATCCAGAAGCCTCCCACTTGTTCTATCGCTGTGAGTTCAGTTCCAGCTCATGCTGGCTTCTTCTCCGGTCGTATGTGGGAAGGTCTGCCAGCAACTTGAGGATAGTCGTGGATTTCCCCCGGGCTCTGTTCGGTTTCCTCCCACCATGATGCTGGCCGCCGTCGTATAAGTGAAATATTCTTGAGTACGGGGCAAAACAATAATCAAATAAATAAATAAATATACGACGGCGGCCAGCATTATGGTGGGAGGAAAGGTTGCTGGCAGACCATCCGCAGGTTGCTGACAGGCCTTCCACGTACGGCCGGAGAGGAAGCCACCATGAGAATTGGTGGGAGGCTTCTGGGTCATTACGCTACCTTCGCGCGCTATCCAACTGAGCAACGGAGGCCCTCTGTTGAGTATTGAATTTGGATTGTTCGACTCTGGGAAACTAAATATGAAATCTAATATATGACACTTGAATATGGAATTACGTCTGTGTTTTTGTTCTTCGGGTCTCATAAAGGTCAAAAAGGCGAGTTATCTGAAGAAGCAGACATATTATGTCATTTTATGACACAACAACCAGCGTTAGGGACTCCTGAAAACTCAAGGCAATCCTCTTATCTAAGGTTTCGTTGGGTGAGTCCACGGTGTCTCTGCTTGGAAGGGTTCATTATGGTCGATGGTAATGGACATACGCATTCATTTTTCAGATGAATGTTCGATACCACAAAAGAGTATCATTTGCTTTGCAGTCACCACAAAAGAGTATCATTTGCTTTGCAGTCACCACAAAAAAATTCCGCATGTCTTCATTATATTCAGAACTATTCCATGCACTACAAGATACACTAGAAGCTTCACGCGAAGTGGAGGGCAGAAAAGGCGATAATCAACTTTATATATAAACTATTTTCTGACCTTTCACCCGTGAACTGAGCCTATGCTGAACCGGTTCCCGTATAAAGATGTGTATCGCCAGGAGACCGCCAATATCTCCTGGTGTAACAATGGGTGCTGACAGGCAATTGTTCCACCATCATTATATCTTAACCTGATATCAGTTTCCTTCTCTTTATGATTTTTATTTATAAACGGCTTGCGTGCTCGTGGAGCAAATGGAATGGATTAATACAGTCCTCAGCGATCGGTTTCAGTGGGGCTGGGATGAGAGTTTAGAGGTTTTATGTGAGGCGTTTTACCTGTTCATAACGATTTCAAAGGCGGCGCCTTTAACAAAGGAGACCACATCTCATGTATGACAATTCCCTCGGTGAACTGTGCTATGACCCGTGCCTTCATAGATACGCCCCAATCAGTATGGTGGTCACTTGCAGATATGTCGGGGGATATTCCAAATCCAAACTGCTGCAAAAATGGAGAGGCAAGGTCCTTGCAGGCAAAGTTTTAATTACAGACAAATGTACTGATAAATCTTTGTGGAATTTTTGCCTGCGAAAGCAGATCTGATGATTGGGGCCTAAGTTCACTTATAACCCGTGAACCATCGTCTTTTGATTGATGCTTTATGAGCAAGGGTTGGGTGTATGTGTAGAAACCAAACTTAGCGAGGTCTGTCTCTGTGCCGGTGACGATGAAGTTATCAAAGAACATGGGAATTTACTTTCCTCCTATCCTGCCGAGGTTCGGACCAATCAAAGAGACCCACTACCCAGACGTTCCCCTTAAACCTTTGCGAATAGTGACCAATTTTCCGGAGCATTCGACAGTAAAGGCAACAAGGCGCAAGGTGAAATTTCACACGTATCCACCAGCGCGAGAAAAGAGGGCAAAACGGTGGGTAAATGTCCACGAAACGAACGGGCGAGTGCTCGGCTTAATGAAGGTAGGCAGTCATGACACAGCAGTGATTCCTGAAATTCAGTCCAAGAAGTTAAGAGAATCATGTTGGTTGAAGAGAGCAAAGAGAATACTCGAAGTTTTGAGAACAACCATTAGACATCAGGTGCTAAAGCAACCATGCACTTTATTTAATAAACTTTTGTCAGTACTCTAAAACACTGACGACACACATAGATTTGCTATATTCGTTGGATTTGTTGTTATATGGAACATTACACTGAAAGGTATCCAGAGTCACCTGTATTAGTAACAGTTTTAAACGTCAAGCAATTAACGCCTAACCATGCTCAATCATATTCTTTCACTTTTTACGTGTTTTACTTTCCACTAGTAATGACTGTAATGTTGACGACAGAAGAAAAGCTACCACAATTTCTGGAACGTCATCCATGCACATAACTGTAATTAACTTTCAAAATGTAAAAGGTATCGGGGAGAAAATGCATGCGGAAAATATTTCCGACTTGATTTTATATTCTGTTTTTTCTGCAAGCACATGTTAGTTTGTCATTATTCTATATTTTATTTGTGGCCATAGTATGTAGTACATCGATGTCAACTGTACAAAATGACGCCAACATATTACACATCCACGTTTTTAAAAATACTAAGCATTTAAGGGCCCAAATAATAACTATGATACATGTGCCAATTTTTCCTTCCCGCTCATCACGGAACACACTGCAATGTATACACCATCTTCATGTATGGGAGTGGAAAGCTGGAACTACCAAACTACATTTAAACCCATGTCTGCAGGAATGCAGTTTGTTCAATATTCACAGATATTGGTATAAAAGCATGGACTGCCAGAAATCGAATTTCTGGAGTTTGCAGTATACTTCATTTATCATGTTGACATTTTGGGCCTGCTTACAGTAAATACTGACGACACTTTGAAATTTAATCAGTCACGACATTTATTTTTTCGATACAGAGGCAGATTGGTTAGTTCAGGAATACTTTATCACTCAATAAAATACTTTTTAAATCCTTTATCACTGAGCGCTATACGCTCGTCTTTTGTTTAACGTTTACAACTGTTGCACTAAACGTTAATTTCACAGCTTCGGTGCCCTATTTTTTGCACGTCTCGCCAGTTACCAAGTCCACGTTGGCGCATTTCCATTTCACTTAGGCTTAGCGACAGAAAAATTTTCCACGCGGATTTATTATACAACCATTAAATCAAGAGCAGCTCTTGAAATCAAAGGACTCTTGTGCACGTTAATGGCTATTTGTCGACCTAAAAGATAACCTTTTAACTTTTTGGAAGACTCAGTTATACTTAGCTCTCTTTATCATTCCTGGTTACAGCAAATATTACCAATCCTCTGGGCATTAAGTGCAACTTAAATAACTTTTTTTAAAAAATATTTTCAAATGCAGCCAATTTCTTCTGAACATAATTTGAGACCATTTCATTTCATGAAAAACACTGACGCCTTCTTCACCATGTTTGACATAAATTAAGAAAATATAGATATTTTGTAGAACAAGAACTCCTTTCATATAGGCTAAGAATGTGATCACCTCTCAGAGGCCTGGCACGAATCAGTGCACATAACAATTCGTCATGTACCATCAGGGCGTATTGGTACAATCTCTCGCTGGCTTTTCAGGCCGTTTTACGCACAAAATGAAACGTAGTAAGAGCAATATTTAGTTTAACGTCCGAAGTTTGAATCTGAATTTGGTAGACTGTGCAAGAAAGTATATATAGTCATAGTTTTCCTGTATTCATCTTGTATCATCATGTGTTTATTTCACAGGCGTCCGAAGATGGACGCAAAAGGATACCAGTTCTCCCGCCTTTGCAGATGCGGTCGTCAGCTCACTCAAAAACCAGACGACGACTTGCAAAAGCCGTTCACGCCTCCCTCGAAGCTGTACGTTTTACGGTTAACCAGCAATTTGATTACTCTGCTTGATTTTAAGTTCTACGTTCCCACCACAAGGGTATATCGTCGTTTGTTAGAACGATCTTGTTAATAATGATCGTTTTTTTACCGTGTTTTACCGTTTGACGTTTTTTATTAAGACTATGTATTATATGTTCATTTCCGGTTTGATATTTCCCCAGGCTCAGTACAGTCACTGGCACAAACCGTCTCGTCATCTCAGTTTGATGGTCGATCGCAAAGTCATCGCGCATTTGCGTGTAAGTATCAACCTTTGTATAAAATCTAAAGTCCATTTGTATATCACCAAAATTCCGCAAGCTTGAATGCTGCACTTGAAACATACTGCGTATCGGGCAACATTCTTCTGCTTTACACCTTTACTAGAGAGCAAGACGTATAGATTCCCGTTTAAACAGGCTTGCTGGCATAGCGCATTATTTTTAAGACTGTGACAAAATGTGAGAAAATGTTGACAGTCAATAAATCGCTAACACACCACAAATTCAAAGCATCAAAATGCATTCAAGGGATTCTATAAACCTATGAAATGGAAACCTATTCTTCAGGCAAAGGGGAACCCTTTCCGACTGAAGCGAAATTATTGAAATCTATTGTTCACTGCTCTTCTGAGATGACCATTTGTTGGCAACCCGCAGTTGTTTTGTATTGATCTAGTGATCAATCTGATTTCGACCCGAGTCGCCATTGCACGGGAAAGTGTACCTCATTCAAGCTTTTGTGTTGCAAATTGTTTCTCTTTTTTCAGAAAAAGTTAATACGGCGTCTGGAGCAGAGACTGTACAATCTCGATGAGGTTGAGAACGATTTGGTCCCGGATTCGCGGACCACTCCCCCGGTGCCAGCCAATCGAAAGGTGTGTTTTTGGTTCTGATATCTTGGACGTTAGTGATAATTAGACCACAAATTCAAGTTGAATAGAGGTCACGACAGCGCAGAATTGAGATTTTTTCTTTCAGTACTGTGTACTACGTTCAATGTAGACTCTGTCAAAAGATTTGCCATTGCATGAAAACGAACTGGAATTTAGTGGATTGTATGTGTATCAGAATTAGGATTGAAATCAATATTTAAATTGTCTTCGTTTTCCAAATTTCCATGTCTAAATTTAATTGGGTAATATTATCATATGCTTCTCAAACCATTGATCTGTTAAATAACAGTGTACAACTCATATGAAATATGATTAAGATTGTGCCATTCTTCATGTACTCTACTATCCAGTTTAGAATTCAGATAACATAAGTATGATAATGCTCAGGATGGATTAAATTAGCAACAATCATATAAATTTCCTTACATATTTCAATTTTCTTAAATCTAAGCGGCCATATTTTTTTACTGTCAGTCAACCGAGATACCCAAAGACATATTCGAGAAATATTCGGAGTTTGGAGAAAAACTGAATGGAGATATATGCGGAACGCCCAACCGATTGCAACCATTAGATTCGTCTGCCAGTAAGCTTAGCTTTGCGGAGACGGAAAAGAGTGACGGGTGTTTAGGTGTCCCTACTTCACCGCAGGACGATGTTAAGTCTTTAATTTCCAACACGCCCCTACCGGACATAGAACAAAGTAAAACACGATTCTCAGATTGTAACGATATGCTATATGACAATGGCACAGCGTTAACAGAAAACAGTGACAACGCACAGAAAACACAGACATCTGATGAACTGCACACACAGAGCGAAGAGCAAATGCAAACCGAAAGAATAACTCCTGAGGCTAACCAGAAAGACCATGCGGTAAAGAGGGAACCAAGTGCAGCGATGGAGAGAGAAGCGTCAGTTTTCACTCTGACCAAAGTCGTTGTGGAGAAACAACCGGAACCGGATATAAGCCCGGTGGCGACACCTGTTATGTTCCGTCCGATGACGCGAGAGGAGACAAGACTTAGCTTTAATGACCGAATGGAGAGGGTTTTACAAGGCCAGGTCCATGTGACGTGCCCGCCTGATGATAGAGCACTGAAACTGTACGTCAGCTCTGGATTTTCAGGTAACGAGTTATACACGCATGTACGCCATCCACGCGCTGCACATGCGCCATATTTTCCGACATATTTCCGTGCAGCTGCACGCAATGGTGAATGGACTCCATAATAATTTTATTTAATAATATGAGACAGTTATAATTGACGAATTTTATTATTATTAGAAGAGGATGTTCAACTTGATAAAAATTTTGAAAGCATGCAGCCTACGATTGATGAAGTTTCATACAGTGGTAAATTGATTCTAAAGTTGTGCTATTTAGCAATCACAGATAAACTGATTGGTAGATAGCTGCATATTATTACAAGTCTTATGCTCACAGATACCGTAATGCATGCATATGTAGTAATACAGGTCTGATATTTAGAGAAACAGAAATACACCAGTCAGAGTTTCGTCGCCAAAGACAAGTAATTTGGGTAGGGGGTCGTCATTGACAGAATTACATGCCTTTGGCATCGAAACCATCGCATCATACTTATAGATACGGCAAACGATATGTTACTTTACAGATACAGAAGTTGAACGGAGTTTGCTACTGGAAAGGGTATTCCCCTTACTCAGAGAAGCTGTTTTGAAGAAAGGTTACGAGCTTGAGATATACGACCTTCACTGGGGTCTCAAGGACACCATCACGGACGACCACCGCATTCAGCAGCTCTGTGTCGACATGGTGCTCAAGTCTCGAGAAAGTCCCTTCGGAACAAGCTTTCTGGTCAGTTGCTGCTAAAGTGGTTCAGCTTTTTAGTGCGGTATAAACCACAATGGTTCTTGACAGCTCAAGTTTAATGGTTTTGTCGTAAAGATATATTTCTGAACGGATAACAGATACTTGTATTTGGTTTGTTTATCTCCGATGCACTTTAGCCAATCGCTGATTTCTAACGGAGTTTTATTACAGTCCCAAACCATTATTTCGTACTACTTTAGACAAGAGACTTAACTGGGACTAGATTTGTACTTTATTGACTACCGTGAAGTACTCTGAGTCAAGGTTACAAGCCTTACTGTTGGACCAGGTCAATGGTTTATAGCGGTTCTCCTTGACCGATGTGACCTTGAAATGTAGCCACGCGCATATAACCTAGATATCCTCTTCTTGAGGTAATTAATGCTGAGTGTTTACCTTCAAATCATCCATACCTAATAGTAGAGACCGAAGGGATTAGCGTGCTAGGGCAGCACAAAGAGCCAGGAGCCTCTCACCCATCTGGTCAGTGTGAGTTCAAGCTCAGTTCACGCTGGCGTCCTCTTCGGTCGTATTTAGCAAGGTTCACGAACAACCTGCGGAGGGCTACGGGTTTCTCCCGGGCTCTGCCTGGTTTCCTTTCAGCGTATGCAGGCCGACGTCGTAGAAGTGAAATATTCTTCAGAAAGACGCAAAACATAAATCAAATATACCACTCGTATAATGTAAACAGGAATCTAACTTTTCTTCATTATGCAGATTGCATCTTAAAAAATATGATCTGCAGTTTAGGTGTCGAAACATAAATTCGTTTAAAACACGAACTGTTACAAAATAGCGCGATATATGATTGTAAGCGTCAGGCCCGATATGTCACTCCGGAAACATGATAGGTCGTTCCAAGTTAAAAATTGCAAGAGCTATGTATTCTAAAGAATCTATAGCACTAGTTTCCAATGAAATACTTCAGGGAAGATTTATATGTTTCGCATGTAATAGAGAAACAGTTATGATTTTTTTCGTCTGCTGATTTAGCTGCTTCTAGGGGAGAAGTATGGACCCTACCTTCTACCCACGACCATTCCCGCTGACGAATACGACAAAATATACCGGGCTGCCAACGCGGAACTTGTGCGTCAACAACGGCTGATTGCCGAGCGTGCTGCTGCTATAGAGGCGGCCAAGGCGGAGGCACAACAACGACGTCAGGAAATGGAAGAGACCTTTAATCTGGACATGAACGCCTCGACGGACGGATCATCGACGTCCATGTCCCTGTCCCCGGATCCCCCGGAGAGGTCCGGCTCCAGCAGGCTCCAGTACCACGCTGAGATGATCCGCAAAGAGGCCCAAATCATCCGGTATCTCAGGGAAGACCAGAGCAAACTTCCGGAGAAAATCCATGACGTGATCGATGTGAATGTGTTAAACACGTGGTACAAGCTGGACACTAATGTTGTTCCGTCTGTATATCGTCTACAGAACATAAGGTACTAGTTTCCGCTAATATGTTCATTCATCTATGCCATTGCTCTTTAATTGCTCTTTTGTTCTTTAAACCTCCAACCTGTGACAAGTTACTGATACACTTTCCCACGAGTGACGCACAGATATGCACTCCATATTGGTTGGAGACAAGCGATCATAAGAAAACGTTAGGCTGCCCAAACGGCCACCCAATTTAACGCCGTCAAGACAAGACGAACACTATATAAAGGGAAAACCTCTTCAATTTTTTAAAGGTCGGCATATCGTGACAAAGAGTAGATTTGTTGACTGTTTCATGATTCTTCCCCAGGGAAGGTCCAATTTCCTTCTGGACATCAGAATGCTGATCGCCGTCGTGTAACTGAAATATTCTTGAGTACGGCGTTAAACACCAATCAAAAATCTGAGTTCTCATGACTCTTAAATCCGCTGTTCAGTTTGGTAACCTGGTCAGATTGACAAGATGGTCAGTTCTACATTAACTCTTGTAATGGACCGGATACTAATCGCCAGGCAGATATATGTATAATGACGATAGCACTTACAATGACAAGGCATATGGAGCAGTCCAGTTTTGTTTTTACAAACGTAAACACCTGAAATGAGATTAAGTCTTCATTTTAACTCGAGCGTTGGAAACAATACAGCAGTGCAGCGACTTAGTAATACTTAGTATATACTAAGATCATATATGTTTACATATGTATTTGTCTGCAGCACCCATGTTGCCGATTTCTTGCGAGGTGAAGCTTCCAAACGTCTACAGGCCAGGACGAACTGGCTGTCTGTATCTAGGAGACTGATGGGAATCCTACAGCCCATGGCCACGAAGGTCATCGAGGATCGAGCTGCAAGGAGGAAGTACTTCGTTTCTCGTAAGCCGTTGAAAGAAAGCTTACAGAGGCTGATTCTCTTATAGTGTATATGTATATCCATATTTGTTTATTTACATGTATCTATTGTTGAAAGCCATACGCAAATTTTCCTTTGAAAGAAAATCTCTCGTTCATGTGGTTCAAAGACGTCTAATGCGGAAGACAAGGGGTGTTCAACAAACGAAAGATTGCCTAAGCGGCTTCACAAGCGCAGCCTATTGTTCCCAAAGCCTCAAGAATCCATCTCTTATTTGTAATTGGTGTTCAATCTTGAGTATGGCCTATAAAATCAACAATGGAATGGATAAATATATTGAGTGTGAACACCCGGTATTGAAGAATATATATATTTTTTACTGGATTCTGTGTGATATTCAACGTGGGCTGTATGCATGTGTATTAACTTTTGTGCGGAGTTCGACGTGGACTGTCTTGATATGTATTATATTGATGTGTCTTGGATCCTTACTGTATTCCTTTTGCATTGACTTTTGCGCAGTATTGGATCTGGAAATCGACCAGGGATTGGTGCAAGTGGACGACCCAAATGACCGGTGCTTCGTCATACAGAGAACTCTGCAGGACATAACCCGGAATCTGACAGAGGGAAAAGTGGCCGACTATCTAGATATTCGTCTGAAAGGGAAGAAACCAGAAATAGACGAAGAACTGGCAGACCGGGTTGACGAAATTCGAGAATGTGTTGTACCAGAAAACGTGAGAATGAACAGTCCTTACAATTTTCCTTGGGAATCACTGCTGTCATGTATTACGAAGTTTATATATTCCAAAGAATGTAAGGTTGCAGTTTGAGACAGGCAGAATTTGAGGCCACCCTTTAAATGTTAATATATCTGATGAACATGAATGTCATATACTGTATATACGTCCTTCAAAACATAGTTGGTAATGTTGTAGTTATAACCGTCAGGAGTAGGAAGTCACGATAAATCCTGCAGCAATTTGAAAAAATGAATCGTTTTCATTGAAAATAATTTTATTTAATTTTACACTTGTTCCCAACTTTTGATTGTATTCTCTCTCAGATTGACGCGGACCTCATCCAGGAATTCCAAGTGGTGTGGAATTCTGGAGGAATCCTCCCATCTGGGAACAGAGGCCATCACCTTTACCTGGAGAAAATGTGCCAAACTTTGACGGACCATTTACTGAAAACCTTGACTCTAGATCCCAGGGATACTGAGACTAGCACTGGCTGTGAGAAGAAGACCCTATATGAAGAGGTGTCCCATCACGTCCGCTTCTGTCATGATAGGTATAATGACTAGTGCTGATGAGGGAAAGCTGGTGGAAACCTTCACCAATGACAATCATCCCCGGTTTTTGCATACGTTACATCACTCTATGCTAAGCTATACTCTGGTTGCTTAAATGCTATGGAGAGATACATTTGCGCCAAAAACACACACTGTTAAAGGCGATGTAAGTTTCCAAAGGCCATAAATCATTGAATGTGCTTGATGATTTTTTTCCGCAGCGGTGTTTGCACTTGAGGGCTCTTTCCTTTTCTGGTCACCTACAATATTATGTACAAATTAAAAGGCTTGCATACCCAAACCTGAATACGACAATGAATGATTGGAGCCAAATAGAATTGTATAAACTATTTTTTAAAATACAACTTCAGTATTATTATGACTGGATATTAAAATTGTGAAAATTGCCATAAAAACATATTCGTGGTAACTATATCGCTTGATATAACAAACAACGCTGATAAGAATTTCATTCTGACATGGTAAAAGAGTTATAAAGTTGAAACTATTTGATATTTGTATATATTTATGGAATTTATTAACATTGCTTAATGTTTTTTTATCGTTGAAGTGCTATCAAATTCCACGGCCGGAAGGATCTGTTGATGCGAGTGAAGGCATACCTCCGTTGCCCTGCCAATGTACCTCTGGTAATACACGGGGGAGCCGGTACCGGGAAGACATCGCTCCTCTCCAAGGCTGCAAGGGAGGTTCACAAGTGGTTCAAAGGGTAGGGCTTCTAGTAGCTCCTGTTGGGAAAAATTGGACTTTGACTTGTAAAGTACATTTTCTAGTTGATTATGGTAGACGAGATCTAGTGGCCCTTTTTTTTGAAATAGGAATTATAGGCAATTCTTTTCCGGCATCTTTCTTAGGGTAAAACCACGTTCAAATTAAAAAAAAAACTGTATCAGTTTAAATGTGTTCCTGTAGAAAGTTGGTAAATCAGTGAAAAAAGTGTTTCAGCGCACCGTCTTCCGGTAGTATGGTTGAATAGTGTTGAGACAAACACAAAAATCAAGAAGGTCCTAAAAATCTCTGACTGAAACTGGCAAGTATGCGTTTGTATTTCAGGTCGGATATATCGATATTATATCGTGTGATTGGGCTGAGTGATAAATCTACGAACATCCGCCTTCTTTTGTACAACCTCTGTCAGCAGTTGTGTCACGTGATGGATTTGGAGGCCAAAGACCTGCCCCAGGTGAGAGTCTGGGTCCGATTCCACGAAACGTTGCTCAGCCAATAAAACTAACTCAAGACACCGAAACTGGCTAAAAACATCAAAGCTGACTTAAGCAGATTCTACAAAACTAAAGCGGTCACATGTTGCTTTCTAAAGCTGGTATAAACAGTTAGATGAAACTGACTCAACTAAGCCAGTCTACTAGCTTAAGTCATTTTGCTTAAGTCGAGTTTCTTAGAATCTGCCCCTGATGCCATATGGAAATGTCCGGAAGGAACTTGTGGGGTGGGAGGTCTGATTTATAACATCAAATAACTGATTGTGCTAAAACGTTGCTTTCACTCAGCTTATTTCAGTGATTTCCTCTCCGCTGTGCCCACTCTTCAGAGGACCCGATTATCTTCTGATAAAGGAAATATTCTGAAGAAAGGCTAAACCACAATGAAATAAATCAAATATTATGAAAACAAAACTAAGGTTGGCGAAGACCTTTTTAGAAGTTAATGTTGTGTCATTTGGGTTGGCTGCAATGTAGTGGACGCAATAAAATTGGTACAATTCACGCGATGTTTATTTTCAATGTTTCAAATGAACTCATCCGTGGACGTAAGCTAACGCAAAAACATTTCCTTATCAGGTTCGCTGAAGATGATAATACTCTTTTGGAACAACAGCAGAAACCTACCTGACGCCTCCTCCCTTAAGTCGATAGAATCAATGTTCCCATCAATGAATCTGTCAATAAGTATGGATAGTCGGGCAGATCAATAATGTCAACTCATAGGCGGTGTATCAGGTCTTTATTCAATATTCAATACTGAGTCAAGAGATTGATAAGATTAGACAACTTCTGTTGACGTAACCACACAGACTGAGAGCGCACACTGAACAAGGATTATCGATTCAGACCAGGTGTTAGGCAATAGCCTGCACATTCTAACAAAGCATTTGAAGCGCATGCTTAGAACAAACGATTTTACATGGCTGTTGACAATTTGTACCATTGCTTGACAAATTATTGGTGTTAAGGGCTTCAAAACCGATAACAGTTCAGATGTAAAAAACTTTCACATTAAATGGACTAAAGACGTAAATCCTCTGCTTTTTTCCCTCCCACCATAAAGTAGCAAATGAAATATCCTTGAGCTTAGTGTAAATCATCAATCAAATAACTAAAACCGAAATCACATCCACATTTTAACTTTATTTTTCATTTGAATGAGAATCAATTTCTTGATCATGTCAATGATGAACACGTAGATATGTTTTACCCATGATTTAAGATAAAAACATAAGGATCAAGTTTGATCAATACATAATTCAGCCAGGTTTGCCATTCTTGCAAATTAATTAATACCTCTCACTTTCTTTTTGGTCAGGATACCAAAGGTATTGTGAATGAATTCAGCACACTGTTGTCTCATATACCCCAGGACAAACATGTTATTGTTCTTCTGGATGCACTGGACAGACTATCAGGTACCTATATCAGTACAGGGATGATAAAATAATTATTTTCCGCAAAACTACAACACTCTTTATGTTATATGCTTAGGTTAAAGTCATTGGGATAATCCAATGAATGTTTGATGTGTATAGAAAGCATGTGGCCATTTTAGAAGTTTAAGATGTTGTAAGGAGAATGTCTAGATTTTTAGATGCCATTTTAATAGAGTTTTATCACATACTTGTTTAATTATCGCACGTTTACTTCACTAGTACACAACGTACACACTAACACAACTTTAAATATTTTAAAATTATTTTTCAAATTCCTTGTTCATAAATTGGAGTGACAGCTAGAACATCTACTTTGCTGCTTACAGATGAGAACGATGGTCGTAAGCTTCAGTGGATGCCAAGAGAGCTGCCAGCAAATGTTCACATAATAGTCTCTACATTACCAGACGAGAAATATGGCTGTCTAAAAGCACTGAGAGGTCTATACCCTCAGAGTAACCACTACTACCTGGAGCTGGAACAAATGAATGAAGAGGACGCTATTTCTATACTGAACAAATGGTTCTTAGCCTCAGACCGTCTTCTCACCGACTTCCAATATGACATATTGCTGGAAACCTTTAAGAAATGTCCCACACCTTTGTTTCTGGACACGGCATTTCACGAAGCCATGTCTTGGACATCCTTCATGGACATCGAACACGTCAAGCTCGGGGAAACGGTAAAGAAAATTGCTACGATAAAGTATGGCAAACTGGAGAAGACTTTCGGGGAACCGCTGGTAAGGAGAGCTCTGGGTTATATCACAGCCTCCCGGGACGGAGTGAGCAGTAATGAGATGGAGGATCTACTCTCTCTGGATGAAGTCGTCATGGAGGACGTTAAACACCATATGTCGCTGTCAAGACGACGAATTCCTTCAATTCTTTGGATAGGACTCCGGGAAGAGTTGATGAAGTACCTCATAGTGTGCCGCGCAGGAGCCATCTGCACTCTTCGTTGGCGTCATGCACAGTTTCACGAAGCCGCAGAGGAGCGTTACCTACAAGCCCGTGATAGGGCCCCGTCTTATCATAAAGCCATGGCGGAGTATTTCTTGGGAAAATGGTCGTCCGTGCCGAAACCGTATCCTGGGAACGAGACAGGATCCTTGCGGTATGTGGCGAATCAAAACTTGTACATGGAGTCGTTTGACGGGAAAGGAAAGCCCCTGAAGATCTACAACATTCGGAGAATTCGAGAGTTGCCCCATCATCTTCTGTATTCCCAGCAAACGGAACTACTGAAGTCTCAGGTGCTTTGCAACTTCGAATACATCCTCGCAAAACTGTGCGGGGCGTCACTCCGTGCTCTGCTGGAGGAGTACCACATTGCCCTGAGCATGGAACCTACAGACAAAGATCTGAAGCTCATAGCGGACACTCTACAGTTGTCGCAGAGGGCATTGTCCAAAGATCCGAGGCAGATAGGGGCCCAGATTGTTGGCCGGCTGAATGGTATAGTTTCGAGAGACATCCCAGCTACCGCCGCGGATCCGTGTAAGTACCCCTATCTCAAAGAATTATTAGCCCAGATTCCTAAATCGTCAGTGCCTACCCTTATACCGTCGGTGTCTTGCCTGACAGAGCCTGGGGGTGTTCTGTTTGATCTCCTTTGTGGACACAATGAGGCCATCACGGCCGCTACGTTGACCACGGACGGAATGAGAGCGCTAACGACCGCTAAGGATGACACAATGAAGCTGTGGGACCTGCGCAGTGGTCGTGTCGTTAAAACTGTTGATGGAGTAGGTAAAGATGTGTCGTTTGTCAAGATTGGCATGAGCAACAGCCTGGCCATCACGTCGGAAATAAGCTGTATACGCATTTGGAGCTTGCGCACCGGCGCGCACGTACACACACTTGCCGGTTATGATGACCCCGCTATAATAACTACTGCGAGTGAAGGGAGATTACTCGTGGCGGTGTTCGACGGAATTAACACTCTGCGTGTGTGGGACTTGGAGAATAACTTCAACCTACGTCACGAAATCGATATCAAACACGCAGTTGTCCACCAGGATAACTCGGCCATTGTGGCAGGAAATCCGTTCGGAGATCAGATTCTGTTCGGTGCTCGAGGCACGAAAGTTGCTTATATGCAGAACGCCCGTACGGGTAGGCAAATCCATGCTGTAAAGTGTCATGACCCCACATCGTTGATCTCATGTTTAGCCATTACAAGGGACTATCTAGTCTTAGGTTGTAAACAGCCTTATATGAAGTTGCATGAGATTTTCACATTAGAACTGTTTGACATGAAAAAGGGTCACTTCCTGCGGAATGTGCGAGGATGTATTCATGACAGTGTGCAGGAACTTCTCATCAATCAGATCGGTTCTCACGCTATCGCCGTGTGCGCGTCGGAACAGAACAATATGTCCAATATCGCGCTGTGGAATTTGGAAACGGAGGACCACAAGCACTTGGCACGACACGCAAACGTGTCTAAAATCTGTGTGTGTCTGGACTTCCGGTATTGTTTGACAGCAGCCGTCAAAGACAAGTCCTTAAGGATCTGGAACATCAGCGGTAAGGTTAATCTGCCGGGGGCTAAAATGAAGAAATTTAACGGTGTCTGTGAGATAATACCCATGGTGGATAACCCGAGGTACGTGGTGGCAAAGGCAGTAAATAATGGACCGCTGAGTGTGTGGAATGTAGCGAAAGCCAAGTGTCTCCAGGGAGCGGTCAGGATAGAGCGAGGGCTGGTAGATCCCAGTGATGTTCTCCTGGTCAGAAACACTAAGATTGTCATTCTGACGGACAGAGGATTTTCAAGCGTCAGCGATGACTCCAAGCCGGTTTTCCAGACGGTTCTCACATACAACTTACAGACCAAGAAGTATGACAGAAAGTTAACAGGTGTGTTCATCACACCATGTCCACCCAATGAATATGTGTTGTTGGAGGACGACTTGCTAATGGGACTTTCCAACGAAAGGAATCACTTCGTCATCTGGAGCTTACACACCGGTCACGTGGTTCACAGAATTCGGACGAATTTCAAGGAAATCGAACGACAGCGGCTTGAACGCGGAGAACCTCAGAGAGAAATTCAGATCGTTAAGCGAGCGACGACTGCCAAGATGTTACCATGGGACAGAAGATCGGAGACATACGATGTCCGGCAGAGACGCAGGGAGATGGAGGTAGACGAGGAAAGAAAGAAGATTGAAGACATCAAAAAGGAAAAAGACAATTCCATCGACCAGTACATCATAAGCGGGGACAGCAAAACGATAGTAGCCTCGTTTTTCGCCCATCACCTCTGTGTATTTGACATGCCCACCCACACGCACAAGTCTACCCTTGAGAACGAGAGTTCAATGCTGTTTCTGTACACTGCGGCCTTGACTTTTGACGGCAGCTACCTGGCCCAGGCTAATTACGACGAAAACAACAAAACCAGTTACGTAACACTTTGGAACTGCAATACCGGTCAAGTGAAGCGACGCCTTAAGAACGAATCGGACGTCTGTGCAGTAGCCGTGGCTAACGACGGAGAACGAGTGGTATTCGGAAAGAGTAACAACGAGCTGCGTATTTGGGACCCCATGAAACAAAACTCTGTTCGCAAAATTAAAGGGTATACCGGCTTTAATTTCGGTGTTGGAAGTAAAATATTCATCGTTGAAAACAATACCCGCGCCCTTATCTTTGCTGGCGACATCTCGTTGTGGGACATCGCAGAAGCGTCAGTGCTGGCTATCTTTACCCCGGACATGAAGATACAGTGTTGCAGTGTGAGCCTTGATGGTAGGGTCGTGGCCTTTGGACTACTGGAGAGTACGGACGTCGTCGTCCTCAAGCTGGCCTCTCGGGATATCCAGCCCGTACAAGACAACCAGGGGGAGGACATCTTCGGGGAAACAACCGGGGATACCTCAGACGAAGACGATGAGGACGAGGAAAGTCGATGACATTCGATACAAGCATTACTCAAATCGACCGGAAATGATGTCCGTTGTTCTTAAGAGAGAAGCTTTAGCTGTACTGTAACGGCATACTGCGGTAGGAGAAAGGACCAGAGACACCTAAGAAAACTACAAGGACGATGGAAGCTGATTACACACAAAAACAGGATTTGATATTCGTTGTAGTCTGTGACAATGTTTCAGCTGTAGGAAAAAAAAACAACAAAAAAAAAAAAAACTGCAACGGTCGGACAGACAACTAGAGACACTTCAAACAAAGACGATGCGGACAGTGAAAGCTGATGATGTTAAACACAACAAATAGTAAAGATTTGAAATCCATCTTTCCCTTGTATGGTGAAACATGTAACGATCAGTCTTAACTTTTCATTGCGCTCTGGGATATGGCCTATGAATACTCATTCAAGATAAAAAATGTCGTTATCTTTACAAAGCCTAAGAAATGTGAATGTCCTTGTCTTTACCAGGCCGAAGAAATATGAATGCTCTTGTCATTACTAAGCCGAAGAAATGGGAATGTCCTTGTCATTACTAAGAGGAAGAAATGTGACTGTCGTCGTCTTCACTAAGCCGAAAAATGGAAAATGCCTACTGATGAACATTTCGCGAAGAAGTAAGATACAAACCTCCTTTGAAGCCTTATTTGAAGCCCCTGTTTCATAAGCTTGGTTTTGAATGGGCTTGCCAACGGCTATCATTTTCCATCAGAAAAGTTCTAGTACAGGCGCCAAGGATTTGAGCGTATCATTTGTGAAGGAAGTTTCCATGCAGTTCCAATGTTTGTATTTTATATGTATTTTTTTTATTTGATCGGTGCTTTACACCGTACTCAAGAATATTTTGCTTATACGACGGCGGCCAGCATTATGGTGGGAGGAAACCGGTCAGAGCCCGGGGAAACCTACGACCATCCGCAGGTTGTTGTTGGTAGACCTACTAACGTAGAGGAAGACAGCGTTTTATAGTATTAGCTGTTGTATGCGGATGAGAAATAACCTGTATTTGACCGCCTCCTTTGGAAAATTCTGTAACGTCCATGTTCGGCATGTTTCAAGGCTGTCTCCTTTGAATGGTTATGTAAAGCACTCTTCATGAGGCCATGTAAGCATTATAGCACATCTGTGATAACAGACTGGGGTAATAGACCAAACTGCTCCAGCGTGATATCAATAATGAATATTTGCATAGATTCTTACAGCTACTATTTGTTGCAGCATATGTTGTGCTTGAAAATGATATGTAAATATAAATCTATATTAAAGAGAGCTATTTATTATGAATATGCATGCGAGTAATTCTTTGTCCACTGACTGTAGAGTTTGTCTATCATTCGTCATTAGTAAGATCCAAATTCGAAAAGTCCACAGAAATACACGAGTGTATTATATAAGACAGGAGCTCTCATTATGTTTTATATTAGAGACAACTACGAATCACGCACCCAAATTGTCCAATTCTTTGTCAGAGAAGAAATCCTGTACAAATATTTATTCATTACAGAGTTATTCCCATCTTGGTACAGTTACGAAAGACTCACTATCTCTGCAAGATTGTCGGATAAAAAACGCCGAGCTAATCAAGTTTGAAATTGCCGCAGTTAATTTATTTCAATTTAATTTGCTTTTTCCAGTCAGCTATTTTTGACACACCGAATTAATGCAAAGAGGGAGAGCTTGATGACACATTATTTCATGTAGAAAACAAGCTCTCAAACTTCTGGGGGAATGAAATTCCTCGGCACAAAGGTCTCTCTGGCTAAAGGAATAGATCTAGTGTGAATGGATCACCGCCTGGAAGAAAAAAATAACAACAAAGTTTGACTATGGGAATTCAAATGAATTCTGAATTATCATATTAAATCATAAGTGACACATACAAAAATTCGTATGCCATTAATATAGCCTGCTTGTTCAGGGATACCATATCACATGAAGTATATGCCAAACGCAGGCAAATACCATGGAATTCAGGATGTATAGTTTCTCTTGCACGCCATGCAGTGTATATTGTAACAGTTACATCTAAGCTTTGATGTATAGATATATCTGAACAATCACTAAATTACCATTTAATCTGTATAGGTTAACTGAACTGATAAAACTTGGTTTGTCTTAAAGACTGAAGGATTTAGATTTGTTTTTTTTCAAAAATCTCCTCGTTGTAGTTAAGCTTCCGAAGATTTGATTCTTCTATTTATTTATGTATTTACTTGATTGGTGTATACCAAATTCACATGTACAATGGCAGCTACGTTTATGGGTAGAGGAGTCGGAGATGCCCGGAATAAACCATCGTCATTTCCGGACTTGAATCAGAAGCCCAATCAATGACAACTCATGATATTGACTAGTGGTGGTTTGGATGTGACTATAAGAACGTTTTAGTCAAATAAGCCAGGTCATCGTGGTCAGCCACAGTTACCCGTGACTCAAGTGTCAGTCAGAATCCCCCGTGACTCACGTACCTGTACCATGTCTCACAAGTGAACCTTCCTGAATGGGACCTGACGTGCAGTATACTTACCATCGTCTGGCAGTCACGTCTTTCTAAGCTGTTTCCCTTCCCAACGGACGTACGTTCAAAAATTTCATTCACCAGATAACACCTGTAGTAAAAATACACAGAACAAATTTATTGTCGCTGCAATCTTAAATATTTATTTATTTGAACGTAGTTTACCCTGTGGTCTAGAATATATCATTTGTACGACGACGACCTGCATAATAGTGAAAAATAACCGGGTAGTGTCAGTTTACCTCAGTTAGACTTTCATTCTAACTGCTCATCTAAATGTTTAAAAAGCAACAATGTTTGCGCTCCCTAGTACCATGGCTTTCTGAAAAAAAAAACACCCTGACACCAGAACATCAATGGCTTTTCATAAATATTCAAAGCTTTTGGATTAAACCCTGTCAAAGGCAACTCCGGCAAATGACTTTCCTCAATGAACACTGAGAGACAAAAGAGGAAAAATTATCGCAAAGAATAAAAACGTAAAATGTCAACTCACATGTTTGAGAAATATTTAATTTCGTCCACGAGATGATCAAAGGCACACACCTGGACATTGACCTCTCTCGTACAGGTGAACGCGGAGGTTTCGCACAACGGGTAACCCGTGGCGTTCAGTTTGCAGATGGTAAACTCCGGGCAATGATGGTCACTACACCTGTCTGAAAACAGTGTAAGACAGAGCACTCACTGCACCTTTCTACAAACAGTATACTGTGTTGTAAAAAGTAAAGACACCTGTGATCTTTCCGAAAACTGGTTTCTTAATACACCTGTCCGAACAAAATATCCCAACTTACCGGACAGGGTGTAAGAAAAGCCTGTCCGACCCCTTCCCCCTACCCCTCCCGCAACATACCATGCAGAGAGTAGTCTGACACAACAGTACACAGTCGAGTTTGTACATGTATCTGAGAACGGCATACCAGCCTCTAGTTACTGTTCATATTTATACAAGTTCACAGTGTGGTTAGTAGATACACCTGTTAAAAAAACCCAGCATACCAGCGTATAGCCACTGTATGTGTCTGAAAACAATACACAGCGGTAAATTAATACATCTGTCGTATAACGACATATCAGGGGATACATGAAAGCAAGACATATAGTCTGGTTAACCAATAAAAAGGTAAAAAAAAAAGTACAGCACCCCAGGGGATAGTTCCTATACAAAAATGAAAACATGACATAGTATGGTGAGTCAGTACGTCTGTATAAAAAAACAGCACATCAGGGGATAGTTCTTACACTTACATGAAAATAGAACATAAGTGTCATGAGTGAAAAACAGCATAGCGGGGGATAGTTCCTACACATGTATGAAAACAGGACACAGTGCGTTAATACATCTGTATGAAAGAAATGAAAAAAACCCCCCAAAACATAGCATATCATGGGATTTGCTGCACATATGTGAAAACATGACACAGTCTGGTGACTACGTAAAAAAATCTCAGAGTATCGGGGCTTAGTTTTTATAAGTATATTTAAACAGAAGACAGTTTCGGGAGCCTTACATCTGTACGAAAAGAAAAACAGCACATCAGGCATAGCTCCCACAATATATTATGAAAACAAGACAGAGTGTTGTGTCAGTATATTTGTCCGAAAATACTGCATATCACAAAGTTGTAAAACTGAAGTAAGAAATGTTTGCTCTTCAGTTTTACGGAGGGATAAAAAGTGTTTTAATTCAAAACCAGACTTCCAAAATACCATTTTCTGCATTCGCACTTCGTCTTACCTCTGCATACCCCTTTTGTTTTGTCTGAGTGGGTCTCAAAATGAATGGGAGCCCCGCAGTACGTTCCTATCGCGCACTCCTCAGTTGTAGAGCACAGTTCTCCGCGGGCCTGTCGCAACAGCAACAGCAACCACAAATGTAAAACAATGGAAGGTAAACTCTGAAAACTTGGACGTAATTTTAGCCTAAGTCCTATAATCTTTTTATCATTGCTGCATTTGTGAAAACTTTTCATACGGAAACTGGTAACGTTTTACCTTTTGACCACATTGCAAGAGATCAATAGCCAATTCAGTTTGGACCAAATATGTGTAGTGTATATTATGACAGTATATATGTATACATATATATCTGAACAAATCGCCAAATTGCTGTTTAAACTGAATAGGAGACTGTCAAAACCCAGTATGGTTATTTATGTTTTTAATAAATCTCCTCACTGTGGGCTATTTAAGTTTCTAGAGATTTGATTCATCTCTTTATTTATTTAATTATTTATTTACTAATTAATACATTTATATATTTATTTATATATTTACTTGATTGGTCAGCACAGAGTGCAATACCCAACTCAGTTAGGGCCCAATTCGCCATTGCAAGGAGAAAAGGCACTACAACGAAACCATTGAGCTAGTGTGTCAAAAATGTAGTTAACCAGTTTTAACTTAAGTCCAGACTAAGGTATCAAATTTTTTTCATCAGAGTGAGACTTTTTAAACCTGACCTAACAATGACTAACGCTGACGAACTGAGCACAGTTTAGCTTAAGGCAAAAGCAACACTCTCTCCACCTCTGAAGAAAGAAAAGTGTCCGTTGAAACATTTGAATTTACTTTCTCCTACTTTTTACCTCTGAGTAGTTCGTAAATGAGAGGTGTGTTTTACCTGGCCACAGGGACAGTAACAGAAATTCTCAGAGCTGGCGTCACCCACTGGCCGGAGAGTTCCCAGGAGTTTGTTTGGTCGCTGACAGGTACATCGGGGGTCGTTGTCCTCACACAGATTAAAACTCGAGGAACAGTGACCAACGGCCAGTAAACTGACCAGGACACAAAACAACTTCATCGTTCTGTATCGGCTGAGAACACAAGGAGAGAGATGTAACCAGAGCTTGTAACTTTTGTCTGAGAATACTGACCAACTCATCGACTGTCATCAAGCCCTCTTTGATGCTTACTGACATATTTATTTTAAATACTACTCACGCTTGAAAATTGATTTTTTAAGGCGACTTAATCCTTAAAATCGATGTTCTACCTAAAACAGGTGTTAAGCATCAAAGTTGAAACATTACATGTTATCTTGAGCACGTTCATCAATATCATCAGACACTATGAAAAAGTGTTTGCTTAACCAGAAAGCCATATGTGATTTCTTTCAGCGCACGCAGTCATCTACGTGGGCGATCTGTGTAAATGTATTCATTCAAAGGATGAGTTATTTGAATTTTAATAAAAAAAGTAAAATTAAGCTTTCAGTAAAGGCGGAATCTTTTAAATACAAAAAATAAACGTAGGAAGATATTCAAATCAAATACCTAAACTAATTTAAACAGATATTTTTCTAGACATTTTGGATTCATATAATAATATGATTTTTACTAGGTACATATTATCCCTACATCACTAGAGTGCAGAAATCATGTCCTTTATATTGTTCGGTACTGAGGAGACACATTATTCTGCAAACAGGAGTCCTGCGAAACAATTTCTTGGGCTTCTGCCAGTATATCGGTGACAATCGGAGCGGTCACAAGTAATTGATGCTATGCTATGACTGTCCTTAGGCAGAAATATTTTATTCAAGCTTTGTACTCATATAAACACTATGTCATTTTCCCAACCATTCGTCAATACTATATAGTCAAACAGAACCTAGATCTCAAAAGACATAACTTATACAACTTAAATCATAGATCCCAGTAAATATGTTTAAAGAAACGTTTTGGGGAATGTCCTCCACCGTTCCAAGTGAGGTAATTATTTATTTACCTGGTGTTTAACGCCATATTCACGACTTTTCACTTACATGTACACAAAAACGTTAAGATTTTATTTCAGCATGTGACTTGATTTGTCAGTGGCCGATTGACGGCTGGGAGAATAACGCCTCGGTTAAGTGACCATGCGAGAGTTTCGCCATCACTAGAGAAGAATACGTTTCAGAGAAACAGGTCACATCACCTCAAAACTCGCTATGCAGTCTAACGTTGACTTGCTTACTGTGTTTTCATTATGGTTTTCACCAACAATACTCTTTGTTAGCTCCATCAAGGCAAACTCAAGACACTGTTCTCTCTTCTATTCGCAAAGACAGGATTTTCTATACTGTGGGCAACTGGACAACAAGACATTGATCCACCTATTGTGCATGTTATTGTCTAAAGTCACACGACCGAAGACAAAGACAGGGATACGCTCACAAGTTTTCTCTCCTTATTTACACTGTAGCTGGTCGATATTAGAAGTCAAACAACCTACATGGATTTCAAAAAGAAAGGAAAAGCAATATCCTTTTCAGCAAAATCTCAATCAATGCCTACAGGATAATCATGGCGGTATAAAGGTGGGATATAAGTACAACACTTCACACAGAATGAACTCTACATAGAATTTACACCATTATAGTTTTAAAACTAACAGTTGGCAAGTCTCGAATCAAAGATAGCTGACCATAAAAAGCCAAGGTAGAAAATTTGCTACGACGTCACCAGGAACAATGGATCCAAACTTAAGGCAGATATTAATCTCCCATGATTGAAAAGGACGGATAGGAGTTTGGCTTCTGACTAGGCAGAAATGATGCAGGGTTCGGACAAATGAAATATGAGGTAAAAAGGGAAGTCACAATAATGTGTGTGTGTTTCCATTTATTTGGAGAAATTACTACAGAATCACGACTTTCAAATACACCTAGAGGACTTCCTGTCATTCATGTTAGCGTGCATCACGCCTTTGGGACGGAAAACGCCATTACAAACCAATCCCCCCCCCCCAGTCATTCTTGTGTTTGTATGCTTTTATTTAGTTGCTAAGGTGCCAATCAATTCTATTGTTAAACTTGCTGTTAATTACGCATGCGTTCCACTCTAATGGGACCTGCATTGCCGTCTCTAAGTATAGCTGGAAAAATCTATAGGGGTTTCTGGAAATATTATTAGCATAAATGATTCACAAGATCTAGATAAGAGCAAAATTTGAGTGCCACAGTATCTTAATCAAAGCATGTACGCGTCAAAGCGTTTTGGCTTCTGGGGGTCACAATATTAATATTGAACAACACAAAAGACATATGCATATCTGCCTTGCAGGACAAATTCTGAACACCTTGGGAAGCGAGATGGCGCTAGATAGAGGTCTCTCTTGCAGAACTCTATTGTTCAGAACTATCTTGGTAAGTTTCTAAACTATTTATTTGCTTCAGCCTACAAGAACTCAAAGCTTATAATAAATGTTGTTTTCAGCGGGAAAGTGCGCGAAGTGAACTTTTTCACTGTTAGACCCATACTGATTTTGTTGACTTGCATGTTGGCAGGCAGTTTCTGTGTTCCATGTTTTGGCGAAAACTGTTATAAATAACAGCTTAAAGGTTGATTCCTTGTACATAGTTTAGCATTTATAGCACTAAGTAATACTGAATTACATGCAAGTGCCACTAGTACACAAGCGTCCAATATCACGACAATGTTGTGTTACAGGCACTGACAAGTGGCTTTGGAATTTTGATTGAATTATCGGAACAAGCGATTTGTAAGTATGGTGACCTAGTAGGAATAGGTGCACATACACCCAAAAATCTTAATATATAACGAAGTCATATGTCGTTGTGGGTGAAAATAAATTATCTTGCGTAAGATAGAAATGTGAAAAAGCATCCGAATTAAGATACGTTGTAAGATGTAAGATCATCCTAATTTAAGATTGAAGCTTTTGTAACACAAGCAATCTGTGAATTAAAATGAAAAGTAACATGTGTTTTTAGCAGGTGAAAATGACGTGAAACGGACACTTCAACCAGGATTTAAGCTTCATTCTTCCAAAACTCACCCTTGATCTGTAACGTCTAGATATCCCATCCAGTTCACATTTCACACCCCGATATAATCCGTACATTATTTTCAGTCGCCAAATGAGGCCGTTCGTTGGTTTCTTTCACCTGTAAACCCCACCGCAGTCATAGGAGCGAAATATTCTAGACTACAATATAAAACATCAGCAATATGATTATCTGACTAACTAAATTTGTGTCAACGATAAATAACTGCGATACAGAATAGGTCACCAATTAAAGACCGTTATATATAGGATGACCAGCAGAACTGAAAAAGAGGCTGCAGAAAGGCTGTAAATGAACGATCATTCTGTAAGTATCGCTTTGACATTCATATTCCGTACCATTTTGAACCGCTAGAATAATAGCTACGTTGGAATTACAGCACTGTCAGTGTATATAATTTGTTACATGAAGTATTCACAGTGTGTACCACTGGTGATTCAAGATAATCTTTACAGCTGCTGTTTAGTATGTGGAACGTTGACGATTTAATCTTATTTAAAAGGGTTTCTTACAAAATTAGATATTGATATATAATTTACCCTAATAGAAGTTAATCAACATGATTTAATGTAGTACAACAATGGAGAAAAATGTGAAAAATCAAAAATAACGACCAAGTATCAGTTCATTAGGATGGACTTGTTTGATTAAATAAATTGTGCATAAATTGATTTGTAACTTGTCATGGTGAAGCCATTTATCAATCATTCAAGCCAGTATGACGAACTGTTTTGAAAGAGGTGGGCCATGATTTTGTCTCGTTCTTCTTTTGTCATGTGTCCATGCCAGTTATACGAAAGTACAATGGTGCATGAAGTGACTACCATTAAAGATACCACTGAACTCGAGATTTCGGCTTGTCAACATATGAGACAAGTAATTTATTACAGAAGAGACTCCTGTATGTATAGGGTATGTGTGCAGTTTGAACAATAAGGTATATCAAAACAAAGGAAACGATACTGAAAAGAAATATGCATACAAGCCAGAAGGGAACTGGAGCAGTGTGCCGCGGCACATTAGCTGAACACATACAGTTGTTTGCTTGAGGACAGTCCAGAGCTGAGTTCATGTTTCTTTGTTTCTATTGAAATATAACAGGCTTCATCCTACAGAGTAAAACCAAAGCAGCGACGACAGTCTGATAGTTGGCAAATGACCACAGGTGCCCAGTGAAATCTGGCCTCTTGAAAATTTACTTGAGTCAGGACTTTATTCAATGGGGTATCGGCGGATTTTCGTCTCCCAACAGGTGTCGCTGCAGTGAATTAGGACGTCGTAAGTCCTTTGTCACGCAACGTCGAACATGTTGCATGGAACGTTTTCATTTATGACGCGTATGCTCTACTCACTGTGACGTCACGCTGTTGACGCTGTAGCAGAATCTATATCGTTTTTAAAATGACGTCACATGTCCCACTGCGGACTTCTGCCTGTATCCCATATCTCCGTGTAAGTGCTTATTGTTAATTGCCAATGTACTAGACGTCATTAGTCTAGAATTACTCAAAATGTATTTTTTTTTTGTCATCACAATTAATAAACAAAAACATCACGAAAAGAATGCAAAAGTGACCTGGTCTCGGGAATGCATAGTTCACCAACACATTTATAAATAAACAAAAGCTTTGAGTTGATCTGTATATGATTTTCGTATCGTCTGCTGATATTTGTAAAAGATCTGCATGGCGAATATATTTCTGGAAAGGATGAGGTTTAAATTGTCATCAATAGTCAAATTTTTCCCAGTTTCAGGTTGCATTTTCGAAAGCTTCTGTTTTGGGGTGTTTTATATCCTATATGGGATGCTGTATATCCTGGGGACAAAAACAGTATTTATTTACTTATTTCATTGGTATACGCATTACTCAAGAATATTTGGCTTATATGGTGGAGAAAACCAAACAGTGTTTGGGGGACCCACGACCTCCCGTAAGCTCTTGGCAGCGCTTCCCGCGAATCCAGCATAACCAAAGCAGCATTTATAGCGTAGTATTTTCAGAGAATTTTGCGGTATTCCATATAACAATCATTTTCATATTCTAACATATCTTGTTATTTTGAAATTTTTTTACTCACGCTGGAACAACGTTGTTGTCCATTTCAAGCAGACGCAGTCTACGAAAACGGACCCGAGTGTCAGGCATTATTTCTGAATCAGGGAACATCATTCTTGCAGCTTTAATCAAAGCATACATTGTTCATTTTCCATGCTGTTTTGTAGATGACACGTTGTCGCTTGTCAAGACTGTATATGTTGGCACTTTTTCTTCGGAGATTAAAACATTTTGTCTACAGTTAAAACTCACTTCTGCACTGTTTGCTGATAATCGTAGTTATGCATTCTTTAGACATCTGCTATTTCCGCTGGAGTACTCATTGCCAGAGACCAACACATATTGGACAGTTTACTTATTTTCTCAGCCAAATTTTAAAGAAAGGTCGCAGCAAGTTAGAAAGTATATACATATATAAATATGTGCGGAATTTGAAAAATGCTTTTATTAAGCCCCCTTAAAGTAGGAAATCTCTTGAATGCTATGGTATGAACTCAATTCCAGACTGTCTGCTAGCAAATACTGTAGGCTGTTTATTTAAGTAATGTGTCATCTCACGCTGCTGTAGTTGCCGCCTTTTTTGTATGTATAGGTCTTAATTCGTGGTTTGCTGCCACGCCTTATTTTCAACACAGCTCACAGTGCATATACATATTCCTTGCAAAAAGATTTGTCCCAGGTATCGAAAATGGATACCAATTAAACGAAACCTAAATGGTATCATTATTGGGAATTACCTCACTGATGCTCTTCATCAACCTCTTCTGGGGCTCATTCGGATTTTAACAGAATTTCGTTCTGAAAGTTATTCCATTTTATTAACAAAATAAGATATAAGCTCGTCTGGAGTTTGCATGTGTATGTAGGTTTTCAGACCAGAGAGTATCATTTACACTTGGAACCGAAGACCTACGATGAAGCTGAACTCTTTTGCCAACAAGAATACAACGGTCATCTGTTGGATCTAAGACCACTCCTGGCGGACTCCTTGGTAAATCAGTTAACAGGCTACATACACAGAAGGTAATTACCAAGTCTTTGTTTGGGAATGTCTGGTTACGGTTACGCATGCGGAATTCCAGCAGCTGGGTCCAAGATTTGTCTCCGAAAAGAATAGTTGCTACCTGCGTCTGTATGGGTTTTTAATATACTGACAGTTATAGGATACAGTCAGACCGAATAGTGCATTTTTCGTGAAAGTCGGCTTACGACCTCTTGGTCGCTGGGGTACTCATTCCCTTCTATCAACTAGATCTCCAAAACCACAGATCCTTTTCATATGGCATTAATATAGTTGTGTTCCTTGACAATTTGCCTTCACACTGGTGTATAATGTACGCATGGATGGTCAATAGTTGATACTCTAAAACGGCCACAATATAAAGTACTACAGCACAGAGAGTAAACCCAGAGGAGCGACGAGATTGTGAAAATTAGCTAATGAACATTACTGATGAAATCCGACCTCTATTTACCTAGCTCAGTTACGGTTTTATTCTAATTGATTTTGTGAATGTCTAAGAAATAACAACGTAAACGCCATCTAGTACCGTTTCTTACGCTAGGAAAAAAATCAAAGTGATGTTAAATGCAATTTATTAGACGTCACTGGTATATAATTACTCAAACTGCTGCGTTGTCATCTCATTTAACACATGTATACACAATAAGCTAATTGTGTTTGGAAAAAATGGAATAACAGTTTCTTAGATGAAAAACTAACATGTCTTTCCCTTATCAGTACATATAATTTAAAGCGTAATTTTTAGAGCGATTAATTGGACCGTTAGGTCGTAATATGCATTTTTTCACTTGGAAATATGAACCAAAATGCCGTGCTTTTCCATGTTCAAACGTATTTGGTATCATTACCATATACTAAAGATTACTTTAATGATGTATGATTCACGGTTTGTACTCTCAAACGAGCTCGAAGAGCGAATCCATTGAGACAAGCCGCTAGGAAAGAAGATAAAAAAAACAACAAAAAAACCCAAAAAACAAAACAAAACAAAACAACAACAACAACAAAAAAACAAAAAACAAAAAACAAACAGCAGCAACAACAACAACAACAAAAGAAACAGACTCAACGTGCTTCACTGATTAAAAACGCATTCAGACCTTACGTGAATTTATGTATTAAGAGCAACGAGCTTTGGAATGCCTGGAGTAAACTACGGGTCTTCGTCAGGTACCCAATCACATTAAAATCAGATCGTGAGGCCTCCACGCTAAGACGATCTGACTCTTTGCCAATGCTAAATGTTGGGGTTCATTCAATTAGCCAATCAATGGGCTACTTCTGGATCGGAGGCAGAAACTCCGGACATGGCGGATGATCGTTTTTACAAACCACAAACTTCCGATCTCAGCGTAAACATTGCGGCGTGACCAGCTGGTGTTTACCCTGATGAACTTCAGTGTATACGTGGAGTTACATCGGCGTTTTTGCGCAGGTTTAGATTTGAAGAGAATGACAAAATTCACGTACTGACCGAGCGGTTAGAATACGAGCGCTCAAACTGCTCCCAGAACTCTTCAGGAGACGATAGACTATGGCCCAGTGTCAGACCTCGCAGCGCGTAGCGCATCCAGAACTAAGGATCTCATTTTAATGAGATTGCCAGGTACCCAACAAAGTTATGGATTCATATACGCTGACGAAACAGCGAGAGCTGGCTTCCAACGCCTGGCATCTTTGGTGAAGGTTCTCATTGTATCAGTGAATCAGTGCTTTAATCATCTGTGCTCCTGAACAGCAAATGCCGTCCAAAATAAACATTTCTACATCAAAATATAAGTATTCTGTTACATATTTAACACAGATGAAAACACAGCGTCCCTCGTTACTACTGGTATATTTAGAACGATGATTTCCTTTTATATCAAGTTTGTGTTTGTGACATAAATACAAACATTATATCCGCCTTTTTTCTTCCAGGGACATTAACTCGGCAGATTACTTCTGGGTGGGCTTGTCCCATCAAGTCGATACTATAGTTTGGTTTGACGGAGACATTTTTGTTCCGGAATCTATACGCTTGATATTGCCGGACATTGTTAATCTGAAACCAGAGAGGTGTATGGCACTAAAATGGAATGCATCCAGTGTTATGTGGACTGTCCAGCACAGAAGGTGTACGCAGACCAGGGGCTTTATATGCGACTGTATCACAGGTAGCATGTCTTACCTATTTATTCCCACCTCATCGTTAGATCTTGTTGAACGAGGGAAGTCTAGCGGTGTGACAATATAACAATAGTGCCTGTTGCAAGATTTCAGCAAATCACTCATGAAGCGGCATGCGAAACGAGATGTATTCATATTGTTTAATTTCATTCAAACAGACGGATATTCTTTGTCACATTGCTCAAAAGAACACACATTATGAAACTGAAACTGAAATGTCAAACAAAAGCCAAGACCATTTCCGTAGTTTTGTACTTTATGTTTGTATTTATGTCTACATATGATAATCATTTTTAAATTATTTTCACAGAGGACGGCTTTGGATATTGCCAGCATCTGGATATAGACTTCTCCACCACAGAAATGACAGAGGCATCGCGGACTGAGACCAGTGCTGTCAGCTGTGAAGCCTCGTGCGGGGATCAGTGTTGGTTCTATGTGTACAAAGCGGGCGAGGAGACGTGCAGCTTGTATAACAGTACTCTCATGCCGGCAACTCTTCACAGTAAAACATGGTTTGTGACGGCCCCTGGTTCGGAGCTGTGTGAGAAGAAATGTTTCAGTAAGTGCTCAAGTTTTCAGGGCAAACATCACATTTTCAACCACTGATTTACTTTTTTTGACGTGATATAATTACTCGCTTTCTTTACGTAGTCCAGGCTGATCAGTAACTTTGTATCAACGAAATCATTTAATTAACTCAACGAACTTGACGGATGCTTTGACATTGGTGGTTTTTTTTCAATATTAAAAGAAAATTATTTAAATTCTAAATTGCTATGAATGGAATATTTGGTTAAACACTTTCTTGTAACAGATTTCAAGTGTGACATAGCGATTTACTGTCTTACAGTTGCTAAGATTTTCATAAGTTAAAGCTGATCATTCTTCAAACGCGTGATCGTAAGAATGTGAAAACGGTAATAAAATAAGTGTCTCCATGATTTTTGGCTTGAAAACTTGCGGCGTGTATTGTTATTTATCAAATCATGTAGGGATAGTTCTTTAGAGCTACAGCTTTAATCCTGGACTATATATTCATGTTTATTACTGCAGATTTCTCTGTCCACCATACCAGCGGCGAGGTCGAGGACAATCAGCTCTGTCCAGACTACAGACGACCTTTTGAACTTTTGGAACAGGTGGGTGTGGCTTCTTATTGTGGGTCCAGTCAGATGTCCTTGTCATTACTAACTTTCTGTCTGTGTCATATGGGTCTGACTAATCTGAGAGGTAACAGAACAAAACAACTGGCTTGCTCAACTCCCAGACACCGTTAAGCTTCACACGGTGAAGATCAAAAAACAATGAGAAAAAAGAAACAGCAATACACTTACATAAGTTCACTATGGAGTAACAAAATCTAAGCAGTACAACTTATATAGGATACAAAAGCAAACAATACAAACAATAATAAAAATATAGTGTCTTATGGAGATCTGGTTGAAACGCCAAGCCGAATCTGTCCAGAAAAATGGATAAATCCAGTGCTCTGGTGAATTCCTGATGTGTAGGATAACATTGGGCCCCAAGTGACAATCGGTCGTAAGGAACGGCATGCCGACGCTGGGTTATTGCAACTGGCGAAACATAAGCTCGAAAATGTGCATTTCATTTTTTTCATTTTTTATCTTTTATTTCATGCTATGGGCTACAACATATGTATTTATATCAGATTTCCCGTTATAATGGTGTAGCGTTAAGGACAAACATGTGTATTGTATATGATTTGGAGCCGTCAAGCGCCATTTTCTGTGAGTGAAAGTTCATGCTATTTGCTGAGGCTTTGCACTGATCGAGGGTGATACTATTTCGGTATTTTGTAATGTCAGAATGGAATTTTGTGATGTATGGCCTTTAGTGTGACAAACGTAAAACAGGACTAGAGAGAGGTCTCTTCAGGACTTCTATTCATGGACCCGTTCCACAAAGCGATTTAAGTTATTAAAAGTTGACCATAACTTCCATGCAAACAAATGTCTTTAACATGTGAATCCACGGAAGTTAGAATTAATTTAGACCACAACGGTTTTGTCCAGAAAGGGTTCAGAAATACTTTGGTAATTTAACTTTCAAACCATTTATCTAAATGAATGCAAATCTTATTTCTAAGTGATGTAATTTGCTTGAAAGTGCATTAAATTAACTTTCAACTCGCACAGAAATGTAAAACCTTCACTTTTCCTGGTTGGCGGACAAAATTCCCGAGTTTATACAAGTGTGAGCATTTGGTTTTTGTGTTATTTTGTTATAACACTGCAACCGCCTAAAATTTAATCTGTAATTTGATGAGCATTTTGAACATTATTGAGATATGGGGATAACAATATTTCGATTCCACTATATACAGTAGATACACTTTTGCAATTCTTTATGTTATATTCCGCTGCCTTCAGTATCAATGAAGTCTTATGTTATAGGCATTGGTAAATGATTCGGGACTCTTGATGGAAGCAGCGACATGTGAGTAGGAAAGTAGTCAGCAGGAATAGCCATACAAAATTCTTTATATCCATACATCATAAGTCATTATTTTTATTTACTTATTTATTTGATTGGCGTTTTACGCCGCACTCAAGAATATTTCACTTACACGACCGCGGCCAGCATTATGGTGAGAGGAAACAGGGGGAAATCCACGACCATCCACAGGTTGCTGGCGGACCGTCCCACGTACGGCTGGAGAGGGAGTCAGCCTGAGCTGAACTTGAACTCACAGCGAACGCATTGGTGAGAGGCACAGGTCTTAACGCCGCTCTGGCGTGCTAACCCCCCTCGGCCACGGAAGCCACTCAGTTTATTATAGGTGAAAACAAATTGATTTGAATAATATATGGAGATGTATCCAAAAGGTAATCATTATTTGGGATAACATTTCTCTGGGTATGGGATATATGGCAGTTCTCACAATCGACTGCTTTGGAACCAGCGACCTTAAAGTCAGATACCGTAATGTACCTAGACAACGTACTGCTAAATAACGATAGTATAGTTCCTTAAGAGATTTTATAAATGATAAGCACAAGTGTGATGCTAGGCCTGTTGCCAGCAGTATTAAATAGCAGTACAAAATCGGTAACAAAAAAGCCCGTGCAATATTATTACTAGCATGACCAACGATTAACGGGATGTAATCCTGAAGGAAGACCAAGGAGCATACAGCCATATTTTGATCTTCAGATTATCAGACCATGAACTTTCTGATCGTCTTCCAGATCGACGATATGATGTGTGGACATCATTACAGCCCTACATCGCTCACCGGAACCAGTGCGAAGCCGTCGGCAGTCGTCACCTGCTAGATCTGCGTGTTAGGGATGCGTCATCCGCCCTTCACCAGTTGATACCTTATTACAACCGACGGTAGGCGCAAGATAATAATACCCTGTTTACGTTTAAACTGGTTTAAATGTGCCACTTTACTTGAGCCGGCTAAAGTCTGCCCTGTGAAAGCAAAATGAGGGTATTTAAACGGGTTTAAATGTGTTACATTCCTTTGTCTCTTGAGACGGGTTTGTTGCTCAAATTTTGCGGTTGAACAGAAAGTGGTTTAAATGCCCCGGATATGACGTTGTCGCACATGAACTCTAGGTTAAAGAAAATTAAGCTGGTTTAAATATCACCTATGTGAACGCAAAGATACCTAAACCGATTTAAATATGCCTAAGCCGGCTTACCTATGACATCCTGTGAACGGACAAAACAACCCGGCTTGAGGTTAACCCGGCTTAGAGCTAAACTAACTTAGATTTTTGACCGTGTGAACAAGGTATAAGATACTATATCCGTTTTCCCCGCGTAGAAACCACACAATTTACTGCAAACATCAAACCTATATTTCTATTCTGACACTAACAAAATAATCTTACTTTCCAGATTATACATTCATTATTCAGGACAGGCTAAAGTTCCTACAAAGATTTTTCATAATTCTCAAACAGACAAAAATCTTCGCACTTTAGCTAGAATATGAATACACAAGTTGACAGGAGTTTCCTCAAACTCAATTTATATGTACCTGAATTAATACATCAATGCACCTGTTTTCAGCCTTCTAAAACCCTGGGACAGATTTGCAATTGCCTTGACACGGGCCACGAATGGGACCTTCTTCTGGTACGATGGGCAGGCAGATGCTGGCGAGGTGGACATCTCTTACCCGCTTCCATACAAGGAAAACCTTAGTAAAAATTGCACAAGCGTGAAGTTTAACACTACATCCCTACTGCACACAGTGGAGGCTGTTTCCTGTGAAAATCACGTAAAGGCTATCTGCGAGACAGACACAGGTAATAGTTATACATCGACTGATTCATTCATTTCTTTAATGGTATTTTTGAAGAATATTTCACTTACAGTATGCGGCGGGCAAATCCCGGGGAAAACCCTCGTTTAACCGCAAGTTGCCGACAGACCTTTCCACGTGTCGTTGTGGAGAAAGCCAGCTTGCGCCGGACTTGGACTTTCACCTGTGAAGATTCAAAGTCAATCTATCCCTTTGCGGAGAAAAGAAATGAGCGATAAAGTTTTGCCGCATTACAACAACTTGACTTCTTTTGTTAGGTACTGTTAAACCATACCCAAGAATATATACAGTCTTACAGCAGCCAGGTTAAGCAGTTCAGAAACAAAGCATCTTTCCGTCTCTCCGCCTGTCCATCCATGTAATTTCGTGGGCTTTGACTCCTTGGATTTTAGAGTCACAACTTAAGCATTTGAAGGAATGTTACATTTTGTCCAGTCGATTTGTTGCCAATGAAACTTGTCCATTTCCAACGTTACCATGATAGCCTCATTTCCGTTACCGGCTTTTTCCGGTAAAGCCCTCGCAGTTTTACCGTCATCCACTCTCACAGTTTTGAAGCTGCAATTTTAAGGTAGGGCGAATAAAACATATAATCGGCACTATATAGTGCAATTCAGAATTTACCGACGTAATCAGATTGCCTTTGCCTTCCTCTATTAATCCAGGCGTATATTGAATTCACTTGTACTGAAGTTAATTCATTATCTTAAGGCATGGGAATCAGTGGTTTGTTCATAATGCCAGGGATCTGGATATTCAAATCTGCTACTTGTCTGATAAAATAGACAGTAGAGTTTTAAGATGGTTTATGTAGAGAGGTATGATGTTCTAAGCATGTTTAGGGTGAAGGTTTTTTGGGAGTCCGCTTCATGCTTTTCCGCTCATGTTTGTTAAACCGTTTCCACGAACGACTATGTCATAAAATCACTTTTATGGCAACATTTCATCCTTGAAGAGCACGTGGCGAATGGTAAACCTTCAGCAAGAAGTACACACACGCGTAGAAATATGTAACCGTACACCTGACAAACTTTATCAAAAGACGGTTGTTGCCAAACCGCCAAAGATTGTTTTCAAGTGGCTTTCTTCTTTGATAGGTGATCCGTGTCGATTTGTGGAGCATTACGGTGGAGATCTACTTCCTACAGGGATGAATATCAATCAGCTTGAGAATGTATCACAAGAAGTGTGTGAACAACGCTGTGGAGGAGAATCTAAACCTAAATGCTGGATTTACAAGTATGAAAACAAGCTGGCGAAGTGTGAACTATACTCCAGGGACAATATGCCGAACTGTGAGGAGATTTCCAACTGGTCAGAAGACGGACAGAGTGGGGGGTACGTCTATAGGAAGGTATGCTTAGGTAAGAATTGACCCTCACCTGCTGCTTTTCTGGTCTGTTTGTAAATTAGGAAAAGGTTATCTCACTCTCTAGAGACAAGTGTACATACATTGATCTCTTTCTTGGGACGTCTGGTCTGCTCTTTTTAGCCAATATGCATGTACTAGCATTTGTAACAAAAATTTCTCTCACATGGTCAATCAATTCAATGAAAATCTGAAAACTTATATCCTTACTTTTCCCAAAAAAGTGGGCGAGAAATGTAACTTCTTAACCCAACACTTCTAAAATCTGTCCCCAAAATGAGAAGAATTAGGACAACATTGAGTCCTGTAGTGCCTTTATTTCATTAATTCTTGCTATCTCCATTCAGTTTTCTTACACTAGATTATATGAAGAGCAAGACAAGAGAAATCAGTTACGAATTCTGTACCTAGATACACTACAATACCTCTGCTAGAAGCGTGCACACTCTTGATTCTCATCTGCCTGGTTAAAATTACTCGCTCTGAGTTTTCAATTATCCAATCCGGCCTTAACAGTTCGAAAGTGTTTATTGTTTTTAAGTGCTGTATTACTGTGAGACTTGCATGTTGTGTTTTCCTCAGAGGTTAACGTATATGATGAAACTGGCACACCTGAGACGATAAATTGCTCAAATATAGTCGCAACAACAACAACGACTGCATCACCAATGGCAACAGCAACAGAAAATGTATTACTGACAAAAAAACCGATATCCCTTATGGCGACAACGGTCGAAAGAACAAATGCTTTAGAATCAATGAACGGAACCACTTCCGTTGAGGGAACAACGGATCAAAGCACAACTGTGACTGGAACAAAGTTAGAAATCACAACTGGAACAGGCATAACAAAAAGCCGCCCGGCAGTAGGCAGTATCTCAGAGACGAACCCCGGGACCACTCCTGGAATAACCAGCTCCACAGGAAACCAGGTAAAAATATTTCTTTCGCTATTTGAACGTTATATTTTACATTTTTTGAACGACGCTTTCATTAATAAAACCGCAGTCATAGCACTGAGTGAAAAAAACCTCCCCATGTCGACGTGAGTACCCGACCTTTGGCAGGTACCACCGTTCGTTGGCGACGAGACCAAGGCCTTATACGATTCAGCCATGAATGACACCTTTCGTTCTGAAGACTAGTAAGTAGTAATTATTGTGTCTTTCTTGGAATAACGAAAAGCAGTAAGGAATCAGACTGTATGTCACATATGAATCCTGAGACCATGCATAATTAGCTTTCCAGGAGCAAAGTAAACGCATTGTTTCTTCTCGTTATTTGAAGGTTATATTTTACCTTTTTTCGAACAACTCTTTCATTAACAAACCCGGAGCCATAGCACAATGAAAGAAAACACCCGCCCTTAACAGACCAAGGCGAATTAGCCATGAAGGACATTTTCGTTCTGAAGAAGTAATAGTAAGTAGTAATTACGACGTCTAATTCGGCTCATGTTCTACGCGAGTCGTTCCTAATGTTTGGTAATCACCGAATTCACAAGTTATTCCACTTCAAAGGATATCAAAACCTCCACCGGAAAACCATCTTGTAATAATGTGCCAGGCGTTTTATCCAGAAATCGAAGTCAAACTTGAGAATCAGGCAGTGTAGGTGCTTGCTACTAGGAAATTTCTTCCAACATGAGTATTCGAAATTGGAAATTTATATTTGTTCTTTTTTTTTTTGCCTTGAAATATTTCTGTTCTCTGGATTTCGTTGTCTAAAGTTTACCTTCCAAACATCAGGTGCGAACCCGAGGCTCGAGTATTTGTTACCGGTAAGCTATAGTAAAGCTTAGCTAATTTGTACAATTTGCAAAAATACGCTTGTCTGTTTGAGCAGTCGAGATCAGATGTTAATATCAACTGTCTGGTTGCATGCCCCTGTCGGAAAGTCGTAACCAAGGAGACAGTCATCTCGGACATTTCGAAATCTCTCACCCTGGACAAGAAGATGTTGTCTGCGTACAAGAGAAAGTACCAAAGTTCTTCGGATGAGAGACTCTCTGCCACCTGCCTCGGTTATCTGGGAATTTCTGTTCTCGCTTCTGTGATCATTCTCCTAATTGCAATGGACAGTGACAGACTTATTATGAATGTGAAGTACTTAGCCCAGAAGATGAAAAGAGTTGTTTCAGGGAAGGGGAAGTAACTCAATAGTAGGTACTAGTCTTTCGTTGGTAAATCTAGCGGCAGAGATATGTTTGCGAATAATTGAATAGTCATCCTGAATGTAGACCTGATATAAGGATCTGAATAAAATTTTAAAAGGGACAGATTTAAAAAGAAAGGCTTTTGTGCAGCAGGTGGACAGGTATTTCCCAATAAGTAAACAAAGTGCTATGCATTTAACATCAAACTTGATGGTTGTGGGTTTCTCACTTGCTCTGCCTGGTATCCTCCTAGCAAAGTAGTCACAGATATGCTTTTTTTCCAGTTATAGTTCTAAAAGCTGTTAACTGTAAGTTAAGGCATTGCAGTATCTCACCATGGTAATATATGTACATTGACTGTAGAAATATTTTACTTAATTAGTTTATTGTTGTCTTTACTCCATCTACTCAAGAGTACTTTCCTCATACTATGACGGTCAACCGAAGGGACTAAACTGGCCACAGCTCTTGGATTGTAGAAATAAGCATGCTACATTACAAATTAGTTAGACGGGAACTAAAAAATAATACGAACTATGAGAGAAATTGTGGAAGTGTATACATTCAATTTCAGAAATTTTTGAATAAAACGACAACGGACCCCGAAAGAAGGCTATAATGCACTGGTGCATATATGCCAAAATACTTCAATAGCCAGTGACACGCGTGCACGTAATTGCCCAGAAGTACTTACTTTTAGTTTATTTATTTCACCTGAAATAGGCAAGAATTTATTATAAACAATGAACCTAGGCGTCGAAACCGACATTTATATACCAACCGTCAGGCAAAAATGGGCGATTCGGGTCAATAATCGCAAGACCAGTTTCCAACAACGACAGATGACACAAAGCACCAAAGAACTAAGAAAAGTATATAAATATAAAAAAATAAAATTAGGACGGATTCATTCAAAGAGAAGAAATCAGCAGTTTTCAATGACGAAAACACTGTTGAATGTCACTGAGTAATGAATGTTAATTGGTGGGTGAACAAAGTCAGTATCCATATCGTGTACCATTTTAGTATATATGGTGTTGTTAATCAAATATGTAGCTCAGTTGCGCTTTGATTGCAACTGCCCATATAACCGACGTGGCTATCATGCTCAGCCTGATGAACATACGTCCCAAACTCCGGGTTAACGGAATTAGTCTCAGAGATTCTGGGCACCTCGTCCGTATTTATACTCATTGTAAAATTTAAGAAACTTAGAGTGAAGGTGTTTGATGGATTATCCTTGACACACTAGTTTTTACAGCAATAACCTCTGAAATCATCCCACAGCACACAGGGCCTGACAAATGCTACAAGGGGAGATATGTATACACCATATGCAATCCATTCCGTATATTGCTCTCTAAACAGGGATAATTCACAATATCGGTGTCAGTATAATATGATTGGGCAGTTGTGAGCATAATGTGAGTGGGTGAGGGCGCGGAGTCAGTATTGTGACTGGATGAGGCCGGTGCCAGTATAATGTGAATGGGTGAAGCCGGTGTCGGTGATATATGACTGGGAAGGCCAATATGAGTATAATGTGGCTGGGTACGGACAGTCAGTATAATGTGAATGATGGAGGGCGCGGTCAGTATAATGCGACCCTGTGGATTGTCTTGTCTAGTGCCTGTGCCAGACAGACGGTACGGTGAATATGTCAGCTCTGGGACCACCGGCCTACTGCAAAGAAGACATCCGTGTGATGTGATCGAAATGCCCATGTGGTACTGAAATTAACTGACGAAACGCAAACGTGTTGCTGAAATTGACTGACAGAATGCACACGTGTTGCTGAAATTAACTGACGAAATGCACACGAGTTGCTTAAATTAGCTGACGAAACGCACGTGTATTGCTGAAATGAACTGATTACATTTACATTAATTACATTTTGCATATATTTCATTTATGACGGAAAGAAAGACATGAGGGTATATGACTGCTATAGACCAAGATGGACTGTAAACAAGGAACTGTTGAAGATATAACTGATACTCGGTGTTACTGCAGCTCCAATTCTCAGATGCTAAAACAGAGGAAAACATTTATTCGTTCCATCAAACGGAATTTAATAAGTGTCATTATCACAAGTAAAGCGCACTTGAAAGGTGGATCTAAGTTATATTCTCAGTTCACATGTAGTTATGGGGGCGGGGAGAAATTCACGGTCTGATCGTGAACCATGCTGTTACAATGCATGTGATTTTGAGGAGTTTAGCCTACACTTCACAACATTTTAACTTCTTATGCCATTTTGTTCTGCGTCTGCTGAAATTAGAAATTTTTGAAGCAAATCAGTCTTTTTTAGCAGTAAACGAAGAGTTAAGTAGCCTAATCTGGTGTCTTCAACAGCTGGCCTTTCTTGTGGAGTCGTCTATTAAAAACATCTGTGATTTCAGTTGAGTGAACACACGTTTGAACGTCTGGACAAAGTTATCTCCCTTCGCCTGTTCATAAAGTGCTTAAGAAATGGCGCGTTTTCTCCATGCTTAGTATTTTTATTTGATTGTTTAACGCCATTCTCAAGAATTTTGCACCTATACAATGGTGTTCACATTTATGAATGGAGGAAACCGGAGCCCCCGTGGTGAAACACCAATGTGTGGCAAGTTACAGGTGAGTTTCCCCACTTATGACATGCAGATATGCACACCGTAGGGAGTTTATATTGCGATATTCCGCAATGATGATGTCAGTCCCTTTGGAAACACTGACTGGACTAAAATAAAAATATCCACTCTTAGTAAGGCCTTTATGAATAGGTATGCATTGCACCTGGATATAAGAGGACTACTACTATCAAACGAGCCGTTTCAATCCGGCTAACTAGTTAAGTTGGTAGAGGGATGGAACAAGTCATGAGATCGTGTCTTTGTCGAGCCAGTATTTTCATTGGGATCTAGGTTGTTATTTCGGTGTTGGAAATTCAGTATACAATTATTTGTTCACGGTATTGCTGGAAATCAAGTTATCCTCAACGATCGAAACGGTAACACAACAAAGGCCACCAACAGCTTATTGTTACCAAGGTCCCATGAACAATGAGAGCGGCTAATCTACACATTTCCCAGTCCAAGACAAAGACAGAACCTTGCACCTCGTACCTCGTAAGCACCGGCCGGCTGAGATGGCGGAGTTGCTGGAGTGTCAAAACAGTAGATCCATCGCTCAATTCCGAGTCGAGTTATACATAAGACAATTGGTGTTGACACTACCCTGCTTGGCGCTTAGTAGGAGAAAAACAGGCCAAGTCCTGGTCGACCGTGTCAGTATGGTATGACTGGGTGGGGCGTTATGTGTGATGTGATATCTTCAGAATGGCGTTTCTGTCGGGCATGCAACATATAAATATGTCAGCACTGGGTCTGGCCTGCTACAAGGAGACGTCATCGTGATATGGCTGACATAATGCTGACGTTAAACGAAACCAAACAGATATTCAGTGGTAAGCACCTTTAACCACAAGAACACAAAACTCTATATTTATATATTTATGTTAGCATAGACATAATACAGCTTAAGGTGCCTTCTTAGACGTAAAGGCTCACGGTGATGGGAAAAGAAGTGACGTTAAAAATGAAGACAGAAATATAAAGGCTTTGATAAAGTCTTTGTTTCGGTTACAACATGACATGTATTCATGGACACTCCTTTTGATGGAAACTGTTAATTGTTGATTTATGGCTAGGGCCTAAAGGAACTAGTGCCGCAGGGAGCAATGATGAATGTTTCCTTAATGTGACAGTATGATAATTGGATTGAACACTCAAGCGCTGGAACCCCATGTTATGTTAAAAAATATACTATACTATAAAGTAAAAGAAATAATAACCTCTCAATAATCAGAAACGATCTTGCATACGGTGAAGCACAGTCATAGCGTTTGTTACATGACATCAGAGGAACCATCAGACAGCCGATCTACACTGTGGATTTTTTTTTGCTTCAAAGTTCTGAACAAGTACCAGATATCTCGTGTTTTATTCATTAGTTTCACGACATTGTTAACGTTGGTCTACAGTAGAATGGTGTTGTGTGCAAGTTTGAAAAACAAAAACCCTGGAGAAAAACTGGCACCTGTCTCGTATTTTATTCATTAGTTCGTCAATTTATTGTTGGCCGGTTACCTCACCTGAATATCTGTTGAAAATATTAAAAGGATCATATCTTTTCGTTAAGCAAAACATGGCGATATATCGATTGGGCTATAGCTTTAAATTGGAAGGTTGCAGCCTGTAGGACGTGGTGTTTTTTTATTCTTCATAGTATTTTTTCTGTGGCGTGTTTTCATCATCAGGTATAACGCGAATCGATTCCTTTGATCTGTGACATCAATAGATTGACGCCATTGAACGCTGCAAATTCCCATTACGTTACGAAATCAACAGTGAATGTCGTCGCCTTCAAAAAACCGTTATGCTGAGTTCTTTAGCACCACAGCAGCACAGTTTCGATTTGTATTACACCTACCTCAAAGTTTGCTGTTAATTGTCGCCAAAGGAGGCGGCAGAGTGTTTCATGTCTCATTTATAAACAATCATAATTCTAATACATGAGGACAGTTAATCCTATGTTTGAAAGGGGGACACCTACAGTTAAGCTTGGAACAGTTACGTCACAGCTCACATAGAATGGATGTGTTTCATGCTAGCACTATCAAATGTCAATTTTCACTGTCTTCGTAGCTGTTGTCATTATATGTGATTGCCTAAGAAGCTCAGATAGAGTATCTTTTCATGGGTTGAGTCCGAGCTCGTATCACCAGGAAATGTAAACATTGCGGCCAGAACCATATAGGGTTTTCTAAGAGTGGAAATGTTTGCTTTTCAGTCTTGTGTTAACATTGGTACTCAATGCAAATTCATCGAATACCTTTCCTTCCAAACCGCTTGCCACATGATTTGATTGTCTTACGGTATACTGCATCAGCCGCTTTCGACCACGTGATTCGATGTCAATAGTTCACTGGCTAAGAAAAACACATGGCGATAATCTCATTGTTTTACTAAAGGAAATCGAAACATGCTGTTTTTTTAAAGATTTTATCACGAGACAAACTGGTTCCGCAAGCCTAGCTTTTCCGCAACCTAAAGATACAAACGTCTTTGTCGCATAAATTATCATGTTTAAGTGATGATATATCTGGCAAGTGATTTTGTTTATTTGTTTGTTTGGGTTTAACAAACGGCTCTTTTAATATAGTTAAATGGTTGCCATATAACGACCGTGCAGACAAAGTCCAATTCGGACATACTGGACGTGCAGCTTCATTGGAATGTCATTGCAAAGACACCAGAGCTGATGATCAACAGAAAATCGACGCAAGAGGACAACCACCACGTGCCCTATCTCATGTTGGGAGAACACAGAATTGTTTCATACATTTTGATGTCTTAGACATTACCTGGCCCAAGATTGATTTTGTGGAATTCCTCTCCTGAAGACGACGTTTTACTCCACAGGCCGCCACAAGGTCTTTCGTGACAAGGCAATGGATGTTCACGCAAGTTCGGTTTCTCTTTATCAGGATGTCGAAGTAACGATCGAGTTTAATTATATCCCACATAGATGAAGATGTTCATGTGCAGGAGTCCCGGTTTCCTCTCACAAAAATGATACCCGCCGTCGTATAAGTGAAATATTCGCTAGTACAGCGTAGAAGACCAAACAAACAAACAAACAAACAGACAAAAAATAATGTGCCGAAATAACCCCAATGCATGATTCTATTCAATATAACCGATGAAAGTTGTGTTATGAGCAAAATGTGTTCAATACCTACTAAAGCTGTAAGTGCGCCGAAATAACTTGAGTGTACTATTGTGTTCAGTATCGACGTAAGTGGTAAGTGTGCCGAATTAACCCTTGTGTGTAACTGAGTTCACTGTTTATTCATACATCGACACCCATTCTTTTATGTGTTGGCCAATTACGTTATTTCTTGTCTTATTTGTTCATTTTGCCTTTCTATCCAACGGCAAACCCACTACTACCTGTAGCTCACCTGTGCGTCTGTCCGTTCGTTCGCCTTCGTTCACCTTTCCGCTTACTCCTCTGTCAGTCAGCCCATCTGTCTGCTCCTCCGCCTGTCCGTTCCTCCTTGTGTCCACTCGTTCCTTTGTCCACTCGTTCCTCTGCCCGCTTCTCTGTCTCTCCAGTAGCTCGTCTGTCCGTCAGTCCGTTTGTCCGCTCCTCCGTCAGTCCGCTTTTTCGTCTGTCCGTTAGCTCGCCTGTCTCCGCGCCGGGTTTACCCGCTCGCTCGTCTGTCATCCTTCTCTCCGATCGTCCGTCTGTTCATCATTTCCTATACTGACGTGTATAAGTCGGTTAGCGTGCTAGCGTAGCACAATAACCCAGAAGCCTCTCACCAATGCGGTCACTGTGAGAACAAGTCCAACTCATGCTGGCTTCCTCCGCGGCCGTGCGTGGGAAGGTCCGCCAGTAACCTGCGGATGGTCGTACATTTCCTCCGGGCTCTGCCCGGTTTTCTCCCACCGCAATGCTGACCGCCGTCGTATAAGTGAAATATTCTTGAGTACGACGTAAAACACCAATCAAATAAATAAATAAATAAAGAAATAAATAAATGGCCTGAACGGTCGATGCACAGAACATAGGTAAAGTAGTAGGCCTGTAATTGGATTTGATAATCAATATCCCGTGAACTGAAGGCAAATGTGGGTAACAGTAAACATTGAAGAAACAGGTAATACGTTCTATTCACGTTGTAAATGTCTGTTGTGTATTTATCGGAGTTAAGAACGACGTGTGAAATGGACATCTTTTTTCAGAGGCTCCATTCATCTTTTTCAGAGGCTCCATTCTTTGAATACAAGAATTGACCGCCTCACTCACGTTAGATAATCGATAATCTGGAATGATATTTTATCGACTCCTATCTTGGGTGGTTTATTGAGGGGTCGTTTGCAAAGAACTTTTAGTAGGAAGTTGGACAGTTTGTAAGGCTGTTTCCTGTCTATTCCTTCCTGGAACAGCACTTACTTTATCAATTTCCGCAATATGTAGATCGATCTACTCGTGAAGACAAGGGGCGCTTTTTCCATTCAGCCTGGTCGGACTAATGTTATAATGTTTATTTATGCCGTTTTAAATAGGAAGGACAAGCACGCCATTACCATGAAGAAAGAAATACTTCCGTTAAATGTTATTAAAATTCTATTATGTGAAAATGCATTCAAGTGAAACACCACAATGAGGCACTAAAAGAAGCCTAAATGTGGTTCATTCTTGTAGTTTATTTTAACAATATTGAGCTGGAGGAAACTCAGTGGGTTAGTTATTTATTTACAAATATTTGATTGGTATACCTAAGAGTATACGTCATACTTTTGGGACTTATCACTTATAGACGGTGGCCAGCATTATGGCGGTAGACTGACATTCACACATACGGCCGCAGGGGAAGCCAGCATGAGCTGGGCTTGATCTCAAAGGAACCACATTGGTGAGAGGCTCCTGAGTTTTTGGGAAGGTTGGGAAGGAGTCTAATTCTTTCAACAAATTGGATGACTTAACCATTGATGTGGGCAGAGTGAGTATTCAAGCTGTCAATCACTTGCTACCCTTGCAAATTTGTAGTATTATTTCATTGTCTGCTTCTGCGCAAAGAAACTGTTTTCGTCCATTGTAATGGAGACACAAGTCGAACGCAGCGATTTACTAGGTGCCGTGTTTATTTGTCAGAAGCGATTATCGATCTAGCTGTTTGAAAGCGGAGGATATTCCTGTCTCCGGTACTTGAGAATGTGAATGACTCGTAATTGTAAATGGATTAAACAAGATTGACATCTTACTCTTCTTCCAAATGGACCACTACAGATATCTGTCTGAAGAGACGAAGTATGCCTACACAAAAGATTTAGTTGATTAGCAAATTGTCTCTTACTAAGCTGTTTTGCAACGGTGTAGGTGAAGTCGATCGGAATGTTATCTGGCTGGATTAGTTAGTAAATGAGTAGTCGTGCGTGCTTATTTACGAGAATCGGTGCAAACAATTTAGCGCGAGTGTTTGAGTGACATCAAATTATTCAATCGGGAGGGCGTCACTGTGAGGTGCGTCTTTGCGAGGGTGTGGACGGCTGCAGAATGTCATTAACCTTAAATATTCCACAATTGTTCAAGAATACCTGGCATATGATTACTGCGTTTCAAGACACGAAAGGTATAATTTGTTTACAGAAATGTGACTAAGAAGATTATTTCTTGGCATTCTACATGAACACCGTTGTGGCAAGCTTCGAATCATTCTTAATCTATTCGTCGAGAACGGCCATAAATGTTGGCAGAGAAACGATTCGCCTCTAAGAGCCTGACGTTCGGAATAATTCCTGGAAAACTGCATGATTTAATAGCTATTCCTAAAGGCATATATAGCTACAACACAAAGCAAGGGTATTAAGTACAAGTTTAAATTTTCCAATAACAGCCGTGTAAGGAACATAACACATCTTCTATAAACGAGGTCTGACGAGCCGTCTGTATATAAATACCTGGAGTATCGCCTCTCATTGTTAGGTGCAGACTCTTTTTGCGATATAAATGACATAAATAATCGGATACAATTTATATACAGTTTGTCCCCAGGCATAAGCATATCGATATTCTCTTGAGCTGGGAGAAACGTGGTGCAAATGAGGATTGTTTTCCAAGGATGAACAGTTGCAAATTCATAAGTGTCAATAGCTTTTTTCATGCAGCTGTCCATTATTGCTTGCTAGGTTTTAAAAAGTATTGCGTAACTGGCAACGGCTTTAATAATGTTATTGCTTTTAAACTAATTAGATAGGGTACTGACGAGTTACATGCAGGTTTTGTTTCCCATGTACACACCTTGGGTCAGCTTGTCTGCTCTTTGTTGTTTGGCAGATTTATCATCGAACTTCTTTCACTGCATTTCGAGCGAGCGTATAGAGAGTAAGACAAGACGCGTAGATATGTTCAAGTCCATTTATCCACTAAAACCGCCAAAGGTGGCACGAGAGGACCATATATGGCTATCATTTCACATGGATAATAAGAAATTTTCGTGTTTTACCCCGCACTCAGGAATATTTCACTTACACAACAGCTGCCAGCTTTATGGCGGAAGGAAACCTGACACTGGCCTGGGGACCCCATAACCTTCCATAGGTTGCTGACAGATCTCTCCACGTGTACAACCGGAGAGGATGCCAACATGAACTCCCGTGCGACCACATTTCTTCGAGGCTCCCAAGTCATTTCAGCACACTATACATTTTAGAAAGGGAGGTCCCTATTTGTTTCGAACAGCAATTTTGACTTGTTTACACTTAGTCTTGTACACACACACCCGAGTTTGATATTTTGCTCACAGGCCATTCAGTGCAGCACACATACACAGTAAATGATATCTGTCAAAACATGCTGTTACTTTGTTCAAGTTGTACAGTCTATATGTTCCCTGTTTTATTGTCTGAGGCTACTCGTTTGCGTGGGTAGTTTATGATTACCCTGCTCAAATTTCATAGAACTTGTCTTCCTCTGACTGGCAATACGAACAAAGATAACTAGAAATCAACGTTGGTTTGAATCCGGAAATTGTAAAGAATCCCCTTGACAAACAAAATTGTATCATTATTCAAACATTTGGGAATTTCGTCTTTTAAACGTTGTTCAAACATATTCAAGAAAAGTTACAGCAATATTTGCACACTTGATGATGATAAACATTCTTAAATCAAGCCTGAAGCAAGGTAGTCTCTACAAGTTTCAATCAACTGAAATTATGAGAGTCCTTTATCATATAAATACACTTACACATTGTACGAGAAAATTTACTTTCCTTGGAATCAATGAGCCTTAAACAAAAGGATAACAGTAGTTTATATTGGTGAATATACACGAAAAGGACCCTGTCACAACACTACATATCTAACTGTAGACGGCTTGAGACTAAGAACACCGTTACAAAATTTAAGAAAAATGGCTTTCGACAAGTACAACATATGCTAATCTCCCGACTTCACAACAACACTGGAGGATTGTTTGGATTGTTTGGTAGAACTGTTGACAATCCAGTGGTTAAGAGAGATGGTTAACTTTTCTAACCAGAGCATACGACTTTTTGATCTGTTTAACAGTGGAGTTTGGAAGTGATTGCTTACTAGTGCCGGGGATAAATCCAATGTATTTCAACAAAACTCTCAAGTAGGTGAACCTATCACCAGTGCCAGCCATATATAATATATAAAACTACAACATGGAGGGTAAAACCAGAGCATGGACGACAATATGATAGTTAACAAATGGCCATACGTTATCGGTGAAATGCGGCCTCTTGTCAATTTCCCTCACTTAGGGTTTTAATCTAACTGTTCATGTAAAGATTTAAGAAGTATATACGTACAAGCCCCTCACAGCGCCATGACTTAAGTGGAAATATGTAAACAAAAATGCAGTGATGTCAAATGCAATATACTAGACGTCAGTGATCCAGAATGCATTCCCAATCGAATGTATATATATATGCATGTTTTTTTCTTTGCTTGCGCGTATACAGAATACTATAACGTTTGTTCTTGAAGCATTTAGAATTTGTTCTTGTAACACTTACAGTTTGTTTTTGTAACATTTACAGTTTGCTCTTGTAACACTTACAGTTTGTTCTTGTAACATTTACAGTTTGTTTTTGTAACATTTACAGTTTGTTTTTGTAACACTTACAGTTTGTTCTTGTAACATTTACAGTTTGTTCTTGTAACATTTACAGTACGACTTAAAACAACCCGAGGCTTTGTTAAGTTCTTCAGCAGATTTTTCTAGTAATAAGGTTGTCAGTTTATAACATTATTAGCAAATGTACATAGATATCCAGTATTTCCAGAACTTCCTCCGTCAAAGGTGATATTCCACCAAGGTTATTACAACCAATAAAACACTCTAAATCATTGAGAAAGAGATAAAACTGTAAAAGTGAAAGGTTTTCACCAGCATGACATGTGAAAAACCACTTGTCATTTCGCCTTTCGAAACACAGGTCTTAATAAAGCTATACATAGTTTTGCTATGATCCAATCATTTGTCTGTTACCTTATGTTTGATAAATTTACACTACAAACAATCTCTAGATTTGATCGAATTCCGTACACAGATCAATAAACGTGCGAAAGACCACTTTTTTGGATTATACAGCAGAAATGAAATGTCATTTGTGCAATCCTCCCTTCTAATTCCAGTCTGGGTTTCAGATAGTATTTCTTATTTCTTTTGTTTTACAAAACTGGTGGAGTTATTTAATTCGACAGTCAAAAGTTTCCCGGACATCGATGGATTGTTATTATGCGATAGTTTTACGGGTCAAATAAGGGTCCCTCGATATTTTAAATAGGATGAATACTATACCTTTCGACCAACTTACCGGTACATTTAAAAAAGTTTATATCAGCAACATTACAACTTGGGTACACTAAATGTAGCCTTTGAGGATTTTAGCTTACACTGTTAATTATTCCTTTTTGGGATTTTATAGTTGCAATGGTTTCTCATAGTGTTATTAAAACCTTTTTTGACTTGGCTCTCTATGAGTATTTGTATTTTTCTTCTAAAGTTCCCAGAACTCTTTCGAGTCCTAACAGTCTTATTTCTCCTATGTAGCCCAGCTTATACCGCCGATGTGTATACTTCAATGTTTACTTCTAATATATGCTACTTCTCGTCAAAGGAGGAGGTATGATAAGACGGGAAATCTGCCCATTTCGCGTACGATGCATTGATCATGATAAAAAATGTCCTACTTCCTTTTTTCCTTTAATTGCGACATATATAATATGTGAATGTGTATGATTTTGTAAAAATATATAAATTTTTGAATTATCGAAAATGCTATAGTCAACTGAACTGTCTCATTGTTCACTTTGGTAAAATTCATGCCAGTTTTGGGTTTAATTCAAGCTCCGATTTGGGCACAAAGGAAGTTGAGCCCCAGAACAAAACTCGGCTGTCATTTCCGTAAAACTTGTTCTTGTTTAAAAGTCACACTTTTTAAAATAACATTACAAAATTAAAATTTTAAAACGAACAAGTTGAAGCAGATACTCATCGATCTTATATGTACGACATGTTTCATCTACAGATAATTTGGTCCAGCTGACCTTGTAGTGCGAAACGTATCACCGCCATTAAGACATTGCACACTACGGCTGAAGTTGTTGCGATGCAAATACATGTTAGCGTTATAAATTGATAGTTTCCTACACCTGTTTGACAAATAGTGAATACGTTAGGAAACAGCCATTGTGTACAATGATGCGTGTTAAATGTGTGTCTTGCGGCAAGCAAAAGAAAAAAGGCCAAGCAAAGTGTATTATTTTCACATTCTGTAATATTAGCCCATGATGCAATTCTGCTTACAATTATATTTTAAAAAGACGTAAAGGTAGAAAACAGAAGTTTATTTAGATCCTTAGAACAGGGAACGACTTGTATCAGATTGTACGGTGTTCAAAGAAAAGCAAAAAGTCAATGAAAAATATTAATTCTTTGAAACCAAACAAGGCTATATGTGTGACCTTTTCTTAGGATAACTCGAATACCGATGACCCACTTTGCGGTTTGCGCTTAACTGATGGTTGACAGTCGTCACAGAAAAAGTAACTGATTTCTGTCTGTAACAAGCAGTGCTAGCCTTGGGCACTTTCAGCCCCCATCATACCCCGTTCTTTAGACATGCGTTTACCATGAATATTTTTAATCAGGAAGAAAGCTTTTGATTCTTTCAATTGTGTGTACTTTTCAACCAAAAACCGTTGCAGCAGTGGTCGAAAAAAGAATCGGCATCTTCCTTTACTATGCAAGTAGTTTAGGTCCTTTGTTCAGAATATTACTTTGGGTGCGTAATAGAATGGAAGATATAGATCCATCTTTGCTGGATATAAAGGAAACTGCAGATTCTCCAGATGTGCATCTTATCTGGACTAGTGTTCGTACAAAGACTACAATGGTTTCCTGTCACACTGACTTCGGGCCCCCGGACACCCGCAAATGGTCCAGTTATTTGGGATAGCCCACACTTCTGAGGTATCAGATAAACTAGAATTAAATGATAGAATACATTTTGCTGTTTGTAAAATAACCCGTGCCAGACAGTTTATCCGTCGCGTTGAGCCCGCCAAACTCTCCGAAATAGTTGCCCCAGGGCCATTAGGCCAGCTCAAACACTGCAGGTACCGGATAAATCCATTGCTATCTGAACAACTATATAATGTAGAAGCGAAAATGACCCATGCCTGACATTTTAGCCACCACTTTGAACACAATTTGGGTACCTCATACACTGGAGGTTTCGGATAAACCCCGTGGTTTCTGATCAGGCGTAAGCTATAAAGAGAACAATGCCCTTGGTAGACATTTTATCCACTGTGTTGACTCCGGCAGACACTGAATATTCCCGCCTCCCCTACCTCCCAAATCTGTCATTCTTTATGGCCAAAACTAACCCATTTACGTAAGATACGTGATAAATACTGAACTTTCTCAGCAAATGTAGTTTATACGAAAGAAAATGACGGAGGCAGATATTTTATCGTCTGAGTACACCCTGCCATTATTGTCAAATTATTGGATATTATTGAAATTCGATTACTTTCTGAAGAAGGATATGTGGCAAACTTTGGCTGTTTTTCATTAACTTTCTTTACGCGATATGGCGACCATATTGGGTTTTGTCTTAAGCCTTTAAAATTCTTCTTCTCAAGAAAGGGCTGGTTGTATTATTATGAATTTTGGTATGTGGCATTTATTATTTTTCGGAATGAGAATGAAGGAGTTTGTAATTTTAGGTGCTGAATCGATGTTTAGCACTGTTTTTTGCGAAAACTTGTACTTTTGGCTATATGGGGGAACAAACATTTGACCTTTAGTGCTGTCACGGTTTGAGTGGTACATTTATCTCGAAAACTGTCGACGCTGGAAAGATTGAACTTTTACCAAAACGAAGAAATTTATTAGCGCTTTGATAATTGTGAAAACTGTTGTGAAAACTCCATCTGCGATGAATAGTTTTCTTCCCATAGCGCATTGACCTTCACTTTCACATTTGCACTATTATTTTGGTCCTTCAGCAGGGGTTAAACACTTTTTTAACAAAATGGTTTCTCATATATCTTTTTGAAATCATAGGACATAAGTCCCTTGGACGTGACAGATTTTTGCCACGCTTTATTTATCCGAGCAACTTTACATGACGACCGCATTGGGTTTTGTTTATAAACTCTAGAAATCTTCCTCTCAAAAACGGGTGAAGAGATCATTTTCAGACTTGGTATGTAACATCTTCATGTCTGTGTATTTCAAGTATTTGGCGTGTAAATGAATCAATCAACATGGGCATTCGGGTCAATAAGACATAAAATTTACTTAACATGGGAGCTCTGTGCAAGACGACATTACATCCTTTCTTGGGTTAATTCAATGATATATTGAGAAAGCCTAGTCTCGATATTTCCTACAGAAATCACTCCTGTGGAAAGCCTTTGAAAATCAACCATTTCAGCTGCTGTCATGGAAACGAGAGTAAAGTGTAAAATGTTTCCTCTCTGTTTTCGGCTATGAGCTGAAGGTTAAAGCGGTATTTTCTCTCGGTCTTCAGGACCAGATCCATAAATATGATACCTGGTAGTATAAGCTTCAAATCCGATTGATTGTTTTTCATTTTGGTCACACCTTTTCTTCCTTTTTCCTGTATTTCTTATACTATTACCAATACGATTTGTGCATGCAGAACCTCCAGGGCCGATGCCCAGATTTTCTGTGCACAGGATCTACATTTTGTAGAGTGTTCTTCTTTGTGACAATATTTAAAGCATGATGCTTGGTCACCGGTATCGCTTTAGGGAACGTAACAGCTCTAATTTTATATTGCATCTATTTGATATCATGTTTATAGGATACCGGTACCATCTCATTTTTGGTTGTGTTAAAGTCACCCCTGAGAGTTTGTTTGCTTCAAGAGTTCGGATTGTCTCGTGGATATCACTGAATCCCACTTAAATACACACAACTTTTCGATGGCCATTGGAGACTTCCGTTTTAATACCTTCCAAGATTGCATCTCAGTTCCAGTATGGTGTATATGTGTTACCACATAGGTTTTTTGTTGGGGGAGGCGGGTCTGGATTGATCTGAGCCACTGTCCTCAATGCCACACGGTAGCATCAGTATGTTCATGTTGTTGTTGTTTTGCGTATTGATTTTCGGTTCACCCACGCCGGTCCATGATGTTTTCTTTCTACAAGATTATTATCCGAATTATGATTTTTGATTCCCTCAGAATGGCATATTTTCCATCTATGCGTTTAGTTTGTCCTTCGCAAAGCAATAAGAAACTTTGTAGGAATCTTAGAGGGCAGATTTTCTGCTAAGCTACTGATTTTCAAAACCTCACTCCCGTCACCTATTCCATGTGTTCCGTATGGGGATTTGTACAATAGCAGATCTCCGAGGAGGACATATCCATTCTATGCCGTTTTTTAATTATACATTGCGTTATATCTCTTTAATTAATTTACTCTGGGTTAGCAATGAATTTTAGTTCTTAGACTAGCATTTGTGCCCATAACTCCTTAATGGGACATTATATACCCGTGGTAATTTTTAGATTCTTCACGATTTATCAGTGATTACTTGCCACTAACTACTTGCGATATGCTCGACTTTCTCACGGATTTACCAGTGACTGAATACCACCCCTATTAATGTACACATTTTATCTGGTCTGAATATGACAACAGGTGTTTGATAAAGCAACCTTTTATCTATCAAGCTAACTCTGTAGGTACTCTATGTTGGAAGCATTCCGACTTCGTAGATATTGGGGTACCTTTTCCCGCGCAGAGGCGATTCCGTCCCAAGCTGATATGACTTGTGTTCTCTTGCACTGCACGAGTAATACGGTATAAGTTTGTTCACAACACGTCATCGGAATGTAAGAGTGAACAATAGTCTGCAGATCTTTGTGTTTTAACAATGATAAAACTTCCCGGTAACTTGCAGGCGAGTTTAAATTACTTTCTGGGGACAATGTATATGCAGAGACTTATTCCCGTTGATGATCTTACTGTTGATTCTTAAAAAAGAATCCATCTTCAGAACAATGAAATTACATCATAGCAAAACTGTTACGAACCCAGTGCTTAAGATACTGAATTGTAATTTTTTATTTGTTTTCACGCTAATGGGTAAGTGTCTGACCAGCATTTTCCCTCTGTGTAAATGACAGCTTACACTAAAATTCAGGCGCGTGTTCTCGAGGCTTGTGTGTTTATCAGTTTCGTGTCATTGTACATGAAGCGAACATTCTGGAAAGATGTACCAATATTGTAAAGAACAAACCATCCAGAATTTTCATTACGTTAGTCAATAAATATGAGCGACGAAGTTGTAAAGCTCGGTCTTTTACTCGTGTCCTTTTTGAGAGCAGCCATTTTCTCAAGTTCATTTGAGAGCAGTTATATTTACTCTTGTCCACTTAGAAGGATTTTTGTGGGATTTGGAGATCTCCGACAGTGGTACCCTTACAAGACCTTTACTTGCTTTAGGGGCTTAAGTTTCACGATTAAGAGCAATCTTCCAAACCGTCAAGTATCTGTGTTGCAATTTTCAGGCCATGGAATGTTTTGTTCGTGACATAGCGTCTCCAGGTGAAATATTGAGTCATTCATGTCAATCATAACATGGAACAATAGACGCAGAATTAAGCATCAGAGCTTTAGTCCTAAATCAATGAAATCAATAATGATTACACTAGAATTATTTTTACCTGTGTGAAAATGGATTACGGCTTATCTGCAGATTTCTACATAACAATTACAGATTACGCCTTAACAAATACGCACAGAGACCTCATACTTGGTACACAAACACAACTTGACAAGCCATGAAAAATTACGTCAAAAAGTTTTGGCGTGCAATGTCAGCTTAGGCCACACTGAATTGTTAACCGACCTGTTAACTGAACATTTAAGTCGTCATTGCGCGTAAACAAATATGCGCAGAGATCTCATACTAGGTACACTCATACTTGAATTTACTGTGTGTTACTTGTGTTCCGAGGGTCGTCAAGACTTTTAACACGACTCAAAGATGAACATGTTAGAGAGCGTGACATAACCAACATAAGCTATAGGAAGACAGGTTTTGGTGACCACTGATAAGCCACCAAACCCGCATGGCATCGTATTACTGAAAGCTTAGATTGGTGCCATTGCCACTGGGGACAACGTCGTATTAACATTTTCTATTATGTTGGTTGGTTTTTGACAGTGTTGTGGTGTTTGTAGTGTTGTGCATGCACTAAAGACAAACATTCTTTAATAAAATTATCCTCGGTTTATAGCTAGGAAAGTTGCCAGCATTACTAATAAACCAGAGTGAATGAATGAAAATGGCAGAGAAGTGAAAAAAGTGAGCGCAAGAATCTTGTATCGAGATATTCAATTTGATATTGAGCATAGTCAGCCGAGAGAGGTACCGGTATTCACAATGGCTGTCAGAGATTTTTTTTTTGTCTGGGGAAGCAGTCGATGTTCCTGGGCCGAGCTTTTATATACAGCTTTACACAATGGCTGGGAATCCCCCAAAACCCTCTAATGTTCTTTCTTCACCTGAATACGATTGCTCGCTGGCATTGTAAAAAACCGATAACAGTTTGAAAAAAAAAAAAAAACAATCCATGTGTGCACGTCAGTGTGCTGACAGAAAATGTTTAGTGCAAATATTAACGTGAATTAATTAAGCTCCAAAGTGCCATGACGGCATTGTCCAGGCGATCAATTTTGTTTTCAGAAATGGCAGTAAGGTTTTTAGTGGGAATAAGTTTCTACAGTACATTACTGAGTTATCTCATAAAGTTTTAGAAGAGAGTGCATAAGAGCTACCATCGATGTGAGAATTTTCAAAACATGATATGTCATGTTCGGGTGGACGTTGTCTTCGGTCAAATCAATGCCATGTGCTCGGCGAATAGGTAAAAATGTCAAAAACACCACGATCTTTCCAGATTAGATGTATTCATGCAATAGTAATGAGGTAATTTTCAGTCACTGGTAAATCCATGGTAAAGAGCATATCACAAAGTAAAGACGGATAGATAATTCACTGGTATCTCCTAATTCAAAAAAATCCAATATTAGCTTGGGAATATCATATTAATTACTGGTAAATCGGCAAATATGCTGTGAATTCTCTTAAGTAAAAAGTGAAGCTGTACATGGTCTTAACATTAGTGGTTGAAATTATCACCAGACTTTAGTTGGCAGAAGTGCTGGTCATTCTGTGGGCATGCACATGGCGCACAGTATCGCAACATGCAGTGGGAAGATTATTTGGAAATACCGACAAATGGTGGCAGAAAGGCTTTGCTGGGTGTTATCATAGAAGAACAAAAACGATTCTAGGGTAATCGTTATTGGTTCAGCTGTGATAATTAGTTTCTTCTTTACGGTTGTTCCATGATATGATTGCCAGGTATGGCTGCAAATTTCATCCTACCATGGAGACGCTACGCTACAGACAACAACATTCTCGGCTTGACAATTAAAATGTATGTGTACATCGTAGTGTACGTTGATGTTTTTTCATACCAGTGAAAAGACTTTGTTAATTATTTAGGGTTAATTATAAATCCTTAGTATCCCTAATAACATCGGTGATCTTTGAGCTGCACAGTAAGTGGTGATAACTCGGGTAGTTAATCAATGGCAGCTAGTAAAGCCTCAGGTATAGAAGGCGTGTATATACTCTTTAAACAGCGATGGAAGTATGTCCACGCCATTTGGAATGTTGTGCTATTGCAAACAGGAAAAGTGTACCTAATGACTCATGTCTTGGTTTTGTAACCATTTCCCTCTTAGCGAAAATCTGTCATATGATAAGTTTTCTAAGACATTGTACCTTAAGCTCTTCAGCACCAGTAGAGTTTGTGTCAACATAGTTTATCGATATCTCGGGCTGCAACATGTTGGTGTGCTTTAGAGTAGCCTTGGAATCAATGGGTGTTTCTACAATGATGTCGAGTTAATTACCACTGTGACAAAAATGTTATTTTTCAGGCTCTACATATATTATTCATCACTGGTTTCCCTGATCTGTTAGAAAAATAACGAGTAATGACTACAATCTATAGGCCACAAGTAACTCGTGCGGATCGAGGAAAATCATTCCTGAATAAATCCTTCGGTTTGTAGGCAAAGAAACAACTGAATCATACAAGAATAAGGATATGGCGCAATCTTATTTTCAGCAAAAATAACTAAAGTATTTTTTCCTGTTCGCCAAAGAAAACAGAATATGTTATATATTAGACGCAAAAATAGGTTGGATCAAATTATATTTGTACGAGGCTTTCCTAATTGCATTTCACGCTGAATGCATTCACAAGTCATAATGGTCTGTTATACCTATAACACGGTATATAATTCAGTCTCCTCACATTTTGTAATCTGTAGCCACAGCATACATGTACGAGATAGGAGTAAATAGCGTAGTCAGGGACAATGCGCTATTAAACTGAATCTTTTGTGTGAACATATATAAAGGATAAATGTCAGGTGTAAAAGATAAAAGCATAGTAATAAAGGAAATAGGCGTTGGATGTTAATGTTTTTTTAGTTAACAGTTACAATGACAAATCATTTATACCGACACGTACCAGAGACTTGAATATCTGGCATCTGGGTAACAGATCAATGATCCCCTTGGTGAGATAAACACGACGTATCCGAGATAGCTGAGATGGACAAACATGTTTCTTTAAGAGTGGACTAAGGCGGCTTCAGTCGATATTGACGACCGGATATAATCAATTACGTCATTGTGTGCAGAAGTGGACAGTACAATTACACTATAGATATAATGGATAGTAAATGCTCGAACGCTTTCATAGTCACCTTGCCGAATGCCCTCAACTGGAAGGACGCTGCACGAAGTTTCATGAATCGTTAAAACTGATGTTAGGGATGGATATAATGGATAGTAAATGCTCGAACGCTTTCATAGTCACCTTGCCGAATGCCCTCAACTGCAAGGACGCTGTACGAAGTTTCATGAATCGTTAAAACTGATGTTAGGGATGGAAGTGAGTGGAAAGCTGTTCTTGATCGACAGCAGTGACGTCAGCGCAAGGACCATTTCATTGCAGGTAAAACGCAAAGTCATCAAGAGTTAGGCCGTGAAAACGCATTTTTTCAGCATATAACCACGGAGTCACTCAGAAGCCAAGGTATCGCAACACAGGAATCAAGGTATTTCAGTTCACCTGACAAGCTTCTCAATGCATTATAAACCAACAAGATCTCCTCACATAGGCAAGTCTGTCGGCGAGGTCGTCGAAGTCCATCATTTAAGTCATCTATCCATCGGCAAGTCATCTGAATCAATCGAGCAGAGCGTCAGAATCCAACGGTCAAGTCACCAGAATCCAACTGTGAAGTCATCAGAATCGAACTGTCAAGTCATCTGTGAAGTGCTGTGGTCGGGTCATCTCTGTTCATACATGTAGGCCAAGTCATCTCATTACTTTGGCCAGAGCAGTCGAGTGCATACTCAATATTATGGTGAAGACATCTTTGTATAGTGGCCTAGTCATTTTAGTGATCGGATCTTCTCCGTACCCAGTCCAAATTCAGCGATCCAAATCAGGGATGGTTGTGTGCAAAAATATTTTCTTGTGGGTGAGTACAGAGATTATTTGTTTTTCGTCTCGTTATTTCACAGCTTGGTAAAGCTGGTAAAGCTGTCCTAAAATGTAGTTTTTTTTGTAAGTTTTGTGCATAATAACACTATTGCTCCCGCGTTTTCAGAATACTTAAAGCTGTTTTAAAAAGATTAAAAATAATATAAAGATTGTTGCCAGAGCATGCTCATCGGCTTATATTTTATCGAATAATAAAAACAGTGCTGATCTGGAAAAAAAATAGTGTTAATATATATTGCACATTTTATTACCATTTAGTTAAGGATGGGGAAATCAGAAGGTAATTATAAGCAAGAAGAAATGCCAAACCAGTCTGTATCTGAATGTTCTCACGCTTCTCACAGGTTACAATCTTTGCAGGTTTTGTCTCTCATGATTTTTGTAACTCAATCTTTTCACATTTCTGACAGGTTACCATCTTTACAGGTTTTGTCTCTCATGATTTTTGTAACTCAATCTTTTCACATTTCTTACAGTTTACCATCTTTGCAGGTTTTGTCTCTCATGATTTTTGTAACTCAATCTTTTCACGTTTCTTACAGGTTACCATCTTTGCACGCTTCATCCCTGACGTCTTTTGCCAAGGTGAGCTACTTGTATGAAGTCCAAAATTGCATCATTTGTCTACTAGCCCTCAAGTTCTCCCAGTCTAAGAGATATTTAAGACAACAAGAAATTTAGTTTTCAAATAGTTCGAATGTGACATGGACAATTGGAATTAATCTAACATCCGTTGGGATATGTAACTTAAATATAAATAGATTTCAAATGCGAGCTCTGAGTAAACTTTTCTTATCAAATCAATCAGTGGGGTGGATTTTAACATCGGGTCAAACAGGCTAACAACATCATATGCTTTATTTCTCTGAAAAATGCTCACGATAAATTTTGGTCCAGAATTAGCCTGGTTCAAAACGCCCATTTGGTTGTTTATGATTACACAACACAACTGTAATTTCTGGAGTCAGTGGTGTTTGCTGACTCGGACTTGAGAGTAATCTATTTCTTGAGTTTGAGTTCATGTGACCACAATCATAAGATCATTTAACAGTTTCCAAAAATATGAATGTTATAAGTGAGCCGCCTTAAACTTTTCTCGGGGGGGGGGGGCAAGGTCGGTGTTCGTGCTGACATCTTACTGAACAAAATGATAGTCCCTCTGATGCTTGGAGAAGGTCCGTGCTCTCCAACATGCGTTGTATCCACCGCGCGTGCAGCAAGCGTTAAACAGACGAACACCAAGTAGACATTACCAAGAGTGCTACAGAGATAAACACTTAAAAAGACAAGATGACATGGATAGCCGAGTAGTTAATGCGCTAGACTTTCAATCTCCCTTATTGTCAGAATTCTCTGGGTCTTGTTAGCGGTAGGGTGGACGACAGACCTTTCTTGTATGGTCCTTTGAATTTTGCCGGAAATCACTGGCTTACCACCAATATAGCATGTACTACATTTCAGAGAGTTCACCAATAAACAAATCGCACACGTGAGAAAAGAAAACATGATGTCAACATAAGCAGACAACCCTCCCTAAGTTACATTCAATACTGCCTTCACTTTTTCTGAAGATATTTTGCTGGGCAATTAAAATTTTATGTAGACTTTATAGGCATTTTATTTTCTGTTATTGAAGTTACTTTTCTTCATAAAATCAGGGTTTAATACTTGAATTGTTCATGTTTATGCATACCTAAACATGACACAAATTGATTTCTGCAGAGCCAGTCTGATGAAATAAAGGAGATAACCTCAGTGCTGTAATGTGTCATTGTTATCCACAGAACTCGTTTCAAGAATCCGACTTTTATATCAGTAGAAATGAAGCTAAAAAATAAGAGAAGGTAATTCCAGGTATAGCGTTCAATGATCCTGCTGCTGATGCTAGTCATAAACAAATGCATTCTACATTTACAACTTTTGGCATATAATTTTTGTGACATTGCTCGCTGATACATGTACAAATCTTAGCCTATTGACGTCCTATGTTCTTACAGCCCATGCTATTAACGACAACATCTAACCCTCTAAAATCACTCTACAAACTCACAAACCGTCTTAACTCTCTGTGTACGCAGAGTTTGATGGAAGGCAGTATCACCTGCACTTGGAACTGAAGACCTACGACGAAGCTGAACTCTTTTGCCAACAAGAATACAACGGTCATCTTTTGGACCTGAGGCCATTGGTTGCGGACTCTTTGGTGAACCAGTTAAAAGGTTACCTGGACAGAGGGTAACTATGAGGTCTTTGTTTAAATTTGGGTACATTATAATGTATTTATTTATTTGTTTGATTTGTGTTGTACGCCGTACTCAAGAATATTTCAATTATACGACGGAGGTTTGGAGGAAACCGCGCAGAGCCCGGGGAAAATCCACGAATATCCGCAGGTTGCTGGCAGACCTTCCCACGTACGGCCGGAGAGGAAGCCAGCATAAACCGACAGCGACCTCATATTTGGTAGGCTTCTGGGTCATTACACTGCGCTAGCGCGGTAACTAACTGAGACAAGAATGTCCCCCATTAGAATGTATTACATAAGTGTAGGTGTTTCATAATCTTTTTACGATGTCCCAGTAGTTGTTCATCGGAATGCTCTCTGATTTTGTTCAAAACCTATAATTAGAGGCACGGAATATCAGATATATGAACGATAAGTATTCCAAATCAAAGGTTAGCAATTCAAAGCTGAATATATCCAAATATGTTGTAAAAGAGGACCTGCACATCGCCATGGGTATAAAATCTGCGATAAATTCTTTTACAATACGTTGTCGTAAAATCGTCTTCTCCACACGGCGAAACGTGCCCATCTTGAATGTATCGTTATATTCAAATTTAAAGGATATATAGATTTTTTATCTCGGAGAAGGCATTGCGAGATACTAAAAGAAAGAATGCTCAGCTATTTCTTTTGCTAACAACCTTCTTTCATGGACAATTTTTTACCGTTAAAATAAGGTTCTCAGTTTCGAAGAAAACTGATTTTGGCAGGTTACAGTAATTTTCTAAAATGGCCGCCTTTTGCAGTTGTAACTGCAAGTATTTTCGGCTGCACATCATACCCTTTGCTATGATTAAGAAAACAGATTTACATGAACTACTAAGCTTACAGGCGTATACAACTACACACTTGAAAGCCTGTCAGATAATTGAACATTACCAAATAAGATTCCATTCCGACCATCTGTCAAGATTCAAGATGGCAGCCATCAACTAGAATACTGCATTTAATAATTAAACCAAATCCAATGGAGGAAGAGAAATCTGCTTTATTATGTTATGGAATAAGGAGTGGTTTAGCTAAAAGTGATTCTAGAGGTTATTCCGTGGCCAAATCGTCAGGGTGCTGGCACTGCACAGTGTTACCTTTGCCTCTCATCGAAGCGGTCGCTGTGAGGTGGCTTCTTTTCCAGTGAAACGTAGGAATGTCTGTCAGCAACAAGCGGAGGGTATTGCTTTTGCCCGACTTCTTCTCATCATGTAATACTGATTCGTCGTATAAATGATATCGTATAAGGCATTTTTGTTGTCATTCCCATCACACAAGTCCTTATTAGTTATCATTTTGTCAGCCGGTGGAAAGCCCAATGCAAGTACTTCATTTGGGTCCACTGGTGACCAGCCTGATGATCACCCTTCCTTTGATGTATGAGGACACCCTGTTGGTACAGTTGTTTGGCAAAATTCACAAACTGCTCCAACGTCTCTACCCGCTACTCTATGGTATGTGGGCTCCATCTCTTGAAGAGACAGAATGCTTGGTGACATCTTCATGTGTTCCAAGCGTCACCTGCAGTCCTCTTGCCTCTTTCCCCAAACACACAAGACTGTGGAGGCGTGGGACAGCAAATCAGCACATCGCTCCAAATTGTCAAGACGCTAGATCGAAGTTACGATTAAAACATATGTGGACTCCAACGCACAGTGTTGGCAATTGTATTGTTTTACCGTCCAGTACAAGAAAATCGCCGCTGCTTTCATGGAAACAATGTCCTGTATCCGTCTGGATATGTTTTCTAAATGGTGACAGCCGCTAAGCCATCGAAGTCTCCAGTCAAGCCAGCCATCCTGCGACCAAATACATGTACCATCTATCTGTCAATAGTCCAGAGTTATGAGTTAGAGCCACAGCTCCTTGTCCACATGTCCAGTTGAAATCGAAAAGAACATTTGCTTTGAATTCTTCAATTCCAAGATCTTAAGTGCAACATCAGAGATGTAGTTTTTATTATATTCACTAAGCCACACTGATTAAGGGAACTTCACTGGCAGTTAACAGGCAGTTAAAGATGAAATCCTAGCACAATTATGCCAACTTGTGACCGTAATGATAAACATTTTGAATATTACAGGCATTTTTCAGCTAGTTTCCCTTAACCATGTAATTCACATCTACTACGTCAAAGCCAGATGAATTTTATTAAACACAGTGGCATGCAAACCATATACAAAATTTTCATACGTACTGTTGGCAACGAACTTTGAAAATGGCTGCCATTACCGTTACAGGAAAAGCCTGGGATGGTATAATATACCACTGTGCCAAATGTCTTGATTCTTTCATCAAAGGCACAATTTTCCCATATATCTTACCTATCTGCTGTACCATGTTATATGTAAGTTATATAAAATAGTGGAATTAAATGTGTACATATCTTTATTCCCGCCAGCTGAATGGCACTGGGGCCAAGTAAATACAAACTACATCAAGTGTCACCCCTCTTCCGTCCTGGTGGAAAATATGTAAATGAGAAGATAGGAATTCATACGAAGAATAGCAGTCAACAATTTAAATGATTATGAAAAGGCGCACGCTCCAGGGAAATCAATTAAATGAGGACCCGTACATAAATCACGCGTTGCCTAGGTTCTAGTTAATCCAAAACAAAAATCTCAGTTGCATTTTGATTGCAACTATTCACATATCCAACTTGTCGTGGTATCATATCACTCCAACACTGGAAAGAGTTGCTTTTCGTACGAAAAAAGAAAAACAAAGAGTATTATTTAGTGATGCTGCACATCTTGAAATACAGAATATATCCATCAAATATTTTTTGCATCCAGTTGAATACCATGACAACACATGAGTTGAAGGAAATTTTCTCACCCACATGTATCAATCAATCAATAAGAAAAGTACTAACTACACACATGTAAACTTGACAATTGTGTGTTCTAGTACATGACACATACCAGACCAGATATGGATAGACAGCTGAGGACGTCTGGTTGCCATCACACAATGGTAATAAAGCATTCGTACATAATTATATAAATAAATTCGTTACATAATAAGCAAAGTTAAGATATAAAATCTGTGGTCAGTGCTAGAGGTAGAGTTAGTTAAATCCATATAATAAATGAGATTCTTACTTCTGTAACACGTACCAAAGGCTAATTACCTTCCTTTTTGGGTTCCAGACACATTACCTCCAAAGATTACTTCTGGGTGGGCTTGTCCCAGCCAGTCGATTCTGCGGTGTGGTTTGACGGAGACATTTTTGTTCCGGAATCTATGCGCTTCCCAGTGCCGTATTTTGTGGATCTGACACTAGGTAGATGTATAGCACTAAAATGGAGTGCAGCCAGTCAAGTGTGGGTTGTGAAGCGCAGAACGTGTGAGCAGAAATGGGGCTTTATATGCGACTATATCACAGGTAGCATGTCTCTGACTTATACATACCTTACCTTCAAATGATGTTAAACAGTGGAAACCAACAGTGGTATAATGTTCTGTAATTATTGTTGTAGCACTTAATACAGATCTACGAAACGAAGCGAATAGCTATGATATTTTTTTTCATGCATAGGATTACCCTTTGTCACGTGACGAGTCCGTAGTTCAAAACGACAGTAATGTTATAAGGTTACCGCTCAAGCAATCAGTATAGATTTACATGTAAAAAGGAAGCCAATGACGTCATTGTATTTTTGTTTCTTATGTTTTCCAATCAGTGATTTGAAGCATCATTTTATGATTAACTTCACAGAAGGCGTTTGTGGATATTGCCAGCATCTTGATACAGACTTCTCCACCACAGAAATGACAGAGACATCGCGGACTGAGACCAGTGCTGTCAGCTGTGAAGCCTCGTGCGGGGATCAGTGTTGGTTCTATGTGCACAAAGTGGGCGAGGAGACGTGCAGCTTGTATAGCAGTACTCTCATGCCGGCAACTCTTCACAGTAAACCATGGTTTGTGACGGCCCCTGGTTCAGAGCTGTATGAGAAGAAATGTTTCAGTAAGTGCTCAAAGTTGAAAAAATATTTCCAACCTATCCTGACTTATTTATTTGATTACTCTTTTTCGTTTTGGGCATATAGTCCTGGCGAAACAGTGTTGGTTCTAAAAAATATCGATAACATTGATGGCTTGGCCATGAGGGATCTTTAGACAAAAGAAATGCTCAGTAAAAGTTTAAAGCATGGTTTATTTAGTAAGCGAAAATGGGATTTTATGCAGCTATGTGGTCTGGCACATTAAATGTTTAATCGGGTATAGCGCTGCTCTTGTTTTTAGTTCGAGCACCTGAACAGCCTTGGTGCTGATTCCTCAGAGAATGAGTAATTCAACGACAACGAACTTATTCCCTGAATGAAAAGGTTAATGTTAAATATTTACATTGCCTGAAAAGGTTGTTTTAACAAATGTAAGTATTTTTTTGAAACTGTCATTTCGCACCTTTTTATGTTCATTAATGCATATCTATTTACGTGTTTCTGACTACAGATTTCTCCATCCATCCCGTTATTGGTGAGGCCGAGGACAATCAGCCCTGTTCTATTTACAGACTACCCTTTGAACCTGAGCAACAGGTGGGCGTGGTATCATGTTGTGGGTCCAGTCAAAAATCTTGCTTTCAAATGCTTTCTGCCTGGGACATATATCAATTTGGGAAGTAAATATTTGAGAAAAATCAAGAAATCATGAAAAACTGATACACCTCTGGGTCATCTAACAGGGAAACTTTCATCAGCCATAATGACCAGTGTCAACGTTAGATGTTTTCTTTGCAACCTTGAACTCTTTCCAATTTTCATGATTTTCATCAATTTTCATTTACTGTTTATAATAGGTTCGATGCCGTTGTGTAGATAACAAGTTGAGCAATATTGCAGCAATTATAATTGCATAAGCATGGTTGACATGGAGATCTTCGTATCCGATTCTTTCCTTGCGTATGGCAAACGCTATTTGATGTTACACTACCATCCGTAAGACGTCTTCAATCATATCGATTTCCACCATAGCAGACAAACTTGACTATCTCTGAACCCTCCGTGGACTCACAATGTAAAGGTTGGAATTGTCTCAATTTGTCTACCTGAACATTAATTTTAGGTAAGGGAAACCAAAAAAATTGCATGGCCCTGAAATTTATCATCTCGGAATCCATTTAGTATCATGGCTAAAGCTTAGAGCAAAATTATGACCAGCGAAAAGAACAAAGTTTACATTTTTGCCGAAATCTCTTTCAAATTACAACCTGGATAGCAGCTGACGCAACAAATCTGTTTCAGGTTACGACAGCTTTCATACTGGCTGAATCTATTGTGACCACTTCATCGTGGACAGAGTCAGCGATCAGCGACACTACTGCCAGACGACTGGAACCAACTTTCAGCCAAGGTACTATGACGAGCGATATGCTCAGCCAGTTTATGTCTGCTACTGACACATTATGGGTTCAACCAACTTCGTCACTCTTCGGCGATATAACCAGTCAAAGCGATGTCTTCTCGGCAATAGTTTCAAGCACCTCCGACTTGTCCGCAACATTCATTCAGAATGAATTCCTTGAAATCACCACTGAATACTGGCTGCCTGTGTCTTTCAGCAGTGACTTCTCCGAGACACCAGGATCAGGCAATATCGTTGAATTCAGCAGTGCTAGCGCGATGGATTCTTTAAAGAATGACTTTTCCGCTGCACTGATGCCCAGTAGCTTAGACTTGTTGTCGGTTGTTTCCAGTAAATCACCACATTCCACCACATTCATACCAAGTAAAGTCGATGACTACATCACTGAATTGATACCAGAAACTTTCAGCACTGATGTTGTCGAGACACCGGTAACATCCAGTGACATCTCCGAAGAATCCAGGAGCACTGGCGTGTTTGATTCTTTAAATGGGGATTTTTCCGTGCCTTTCCAGCCAAGTAGCTCTTACGGATTCGGCGGCTCTTGGATAAGGGATTCATCGGGGCTTGAGGTGTATGCGAAACTGACATCCAGTAATTTCGAGGAATTCGGTACTGCATGGATGTTAAGCACGACCCTCTCCACGACACCATGTTTAAGCACTGATGAATTCAACATTGCAATATCTTCGGTTTCTTTAGAAGATGACTTGAAGGAGACAACAATTTCCAGCAGCCCCGTTGTATTCGACACAGTTGGCAGTTCTCTGACACCGGACGCCGTTAGGACGGATATGCCCTCTCCAAGCACAGCTGAGGAAACCAGTCTCCATCCAAATAGTGCAGATTCAACTACCAGAGTTTCTCTTATTGCTGTATCTCTGAGCACTAACACTCTCTATGATGTAAGCTCACAAATTACACCGACATACTTGTCGGATTTCACGACGACACTGACACTACTAACACGCAGTGTGTTCCCCGGTTTTTCAGTACCTATCAACTGTTCGGCCAGGTGCCGTTGTTCACGCACGTATAAAGACATACGGGAGGATCTGCTCGTTAACATCACCATAGATTTCAAAAACTTGTCTTCATACAAGAGGCTATATTACAGTGCGGAGGATGCCCGATTAAGCGCGAAATTCTTGGGGTATACGGGCGTGACGTTCATGGTTTGTTTCGTACTGTTTGTTTTATTATTGGACAGCAGTGCACTTTGGAAGGTTAAGGATCTGGTCCAAATAAGAACAAATTAGTGAAGCTTGTCGGTAATGCTAAGTACATCTGTATGTTAGGCCATGGTTTCTCTCATGGTGACGATTTTGACACAGAGAATGGATTTAGGAACAAGTACGCGGTTACTATTGCAAGGGTCATTCTTGTTTTGCCTTTTATATAGCTAAGTGAAGGCCGTATGTAAATTAGAGGCAAAGAAACATAACTGAAGTAACCATCAGTGGAAGGATTGAACATTATATTAAAAATTTTATCTAAACCCTCTTTTTTTTCTTCACTGAATTATACGTAATATAATTATACGTGTGGATTGTAAATTAGGCTTTATTGACCAAATTCATTATGTATGTCGCCAGTAACGTTACATAACTTCTTCTGCACCTTCATGCTCGGGTCTAAATACACTTCACTCAGGTAGTGTGTTCGTGAAAATGAGAAGGCTAACCTGTCTTTAAACACCCGTTTTTGATTCAGGGGTAGAACCGGTTTGACGTCTTTGTCGACATACATTATTAATATTGTTCATAAAACCCTCGTTACAATCCAAACATTTAATTGCATTAAGTCAGTTCAGACAAATCTAAAAATATTGAAGGCTTTTCAGATACAGTTTTAAGCGATCTTTTGTGATGTGTTCATAAGTTTTATGTTTTTTTTACTATTAACATCTGAGGAAGAACCGTGAGAAAAAGTAAATCAAGTAATCGTGCTCAATTGCGGTAATAAAGTCACAAGAAGTTAAGTGTTCAACAAAATTTAGTACATGAGCATTACAGATTTCAGTGCTAGATTTATTTTAACTTAAGATTTCTGCTCATATGTGCTAAGACTGATATATCCTGCCTACGTGAAACATGCCAAAGAACACGATCAGTGTCAAAACTGAATTAAAACCAAATTATTTACGTGTATAACTAACTAAGTAAACGTACTAAAACACAGTTCTTCTTGCCAGCGATTTGAAACTTATTCTTTATGTTCTTTATTGCTTTAAGTCAAGCCTTACAATGCCTAGACATTTTTTATGCCTTTTTTTTTTTTTGCTATAATCTATTCCCAAGGTTTGTAATAATTGCTGGAATTTCCAGATTGGTTCCGGCCATTATCTTACTCTCTTTATAACAATAACCGTCTTATTTCTACGTTTTTATGAGTGATTTGTTGTGTTGTAACAATACCCTTTTGTAACATACATTTGAGATTATTACTGGTGTTGTTTTTTCTTGTTCAAAGTTGTAAAACGTCGGCCATCTTGGATTAAGGCAGGAACGTGAATATTCAACTGCGCTTTCAAGGCTAAAATTGCTTAATAATATTTTAACATAGAAACTCATTACCTCAATTACTAAAAGACTGGAATCAAAGTCTTCTTCTTTTGGAAAGCTTAAGTATCACGGTAAGTGATAACACTTATATTCATGTAAATAATGTTATTCCTTAATTCCATCATGCTACCCAGGCGCCACATAAAATGACAACCTCTAATTTATTGCCCTGCGGCTTTTCCATGTACATTCTTAAATAGCTTGTCAAACAGGTAAATAGTGTCCTATATGAGTCTGCAACGTTTTGATGTGCAGTCTAACATCACTGTTATCAAGCGATTAACATCACATCTCATTTATTAGTTTCCAATGTTTTTTGACATACATGCCAATATTGCTCGGTTAAGCAAGCGACAACTTCTGATTAAGTAGTCTGCAGGGTTTCTAGGTACATATGCATTCGTTCATTGTGTTAGTAAGAAATCAATAGTTGTCATCAAAATTAATAACCTTCTCACCCATGTGGTCGCTGTAAGTTCAAATCCAGGGGCCGCTTGCACGAAGGGATTGTAAGCCTAAGTGGGTTGTAAATCACTACGATCTCGATTGTACCTCTCACAATTGACCGGGGGCTCTGTGGCTCAGTCGGTTGGCGCAGTCGGTGACCCGAAACCTACCACCAATGCGTTCGCTGTGAGTTCCGCTCATGCTGGCTTCCTCTCTTGCCGTACGTGGGAAGGTTCGCCAGTAACCTATATCCGATTTCCTCCCACCATAATGTTGGCCGCCGTCGTATAATTGAAATATTCTTGAGTACGGCGTAAAACATCAATCAAATAAATAAATAAATAAATACAATCGACAGCCTCTGGTACAAAGGCATTGTGACCTACGATCGTCATAACTTATAATCAAAAATTACAATCGGTATGACTCAGCTGTAAACATTTAAAATCGACCTAAAATTTACTTTGAATAAAAATACTTGCCTTAGGTGGACTGCTATTTAGTAATTTTCGACACGGTTTCCAAATAAGTACAATTTAATTTTCTGAGAAAGATGTTACAAGAAGTTATTCACATCTTCTTGTTGTTCGCTACTGAATCATGATGATGTAGAACTCTTTTAATAATGAAGGTAAGAAAAAGTTGCCTACTGGTTCATTGCTCATTTACGCAGGCCACCTTTTTGTACGAATCAAATTTGGTCTACGATCACAATCTTAACTTCAAAATGTTACAATCACCTCATACTTCCCTTGAGCAGCGCAACTTATTTTTACAATAGATTGTGAAGTCAATTGTTGGGTTTACAAGCGATTGTAGCTACGATCCATTCGTGCAAACTGGCCCTTGTCAGGGTGGCTTCCTCCCCGGTAGAACGTGGGAAAGTCAACCTACAGATGGTCCCGGGTTTCCCTACCACCATAACGCTGCCGCCGTCGCATAAGAGGAATATTTATGAGTATTTATGAGTATAAAAAAAAAAAAAAAGAAAAAAAAAAAGAAGAAGAATGCATTACGCTAACGTATTGCATGTATAAGCCTCAAATTATAATTGCATGTGGTGCAATTGTATATGATGTATTTCATTCACGGCCAGTAATGTTTGTGTGTTTGTAACTAACTGTTGTCTCGCCTGTCAGTCGTGTTTGGTTTTATTTAGATATGTCCTCCTTTGTTAATGATGTCATTCCCATCAACTTATACATCTAGAATAAATGTTGGAAGGCTCTCTTCTTTTTAGACGTCTTGTACTTTTTAAAATATTTTAACAGGTTATTGTGCATACAATTTACATTTGGTGAATAAACCATCAATCAATAAATCAGTCAAGTAGTAGATTAAACCGTCGTCAGTGATCTGGTTTTACTCTGAGTGTGTTGTCTTGTATTCCTGCATAATTCTGTTAGTAGACTACCCGAGGACCAGTCACATTACAATCTTGTCTTGTGATTGTTTTCAAATGAGACGACATCATAGGATTTCGAGTAATTCTAGACTAGTGACGCCTACTAAATTACAATTAACATGACTGCATTTTGTTTTACCTAACTCCGGCTTGGTCATAGTGCTAGATGGTCTGGTCACTCTCATGTGCTGACCAGTTCAACTTTCGCTAGGTACTCCCTATCCATGTTCCATACGATACGGCAGGTAATCATCAACCATGACCGACGCAGTATTCTCTTCTACGGAATCACCTCGCAGAGAGGTCCACTGCGCCGAGCCAGGATCAGACCATGAGTCGAGGTATCTTTAGGGAGATTAGATGGCACAGACGTTACTGACTGTGAGTCTGACCGGAACATGTGAATTAAATGGATGGGGGATCAATCTAAGTTACTTTCCCTAGACAAGTTACTTTATTCGTCTGTCTGGTTTAACTTTTGTTACAGAGACCAGTCTGAGAGAAAAGCACTGAGTACACATTAATGACTTCACTTTGTTGTCACAGATGTGTGTTGAGCAAAGTAACAGATTTGTGTCCTAATGAAGAATGAGGACATATCATTCTTTTCATGTTATTATTTCTTAAATGTGATGAAAATTTAGTTTTCTCAGTAATTCTACACAAGTGAGGTTTAATATATTGCAAGTAACGTCACTGAAGTTTTCTTTACCTATCTCTGCTAAAGGTATTGCGCTAGGGGGCGTTTAAGTCGTTACTTTTTAGCATTCAGATGAACAATGGGAATAAACCCCGAACTGAGATAAACTGACGAAAGGTTAGGATTCACTGGTTACGTGTGACCAATTACCAATTATCACACTGTCGTCGTGGCTTTAATGTTATTTTGTATGCTGTAGTCTTTGATATTAAAGCTTTTCAGCCTTGTCGGTCGCTTCAATGAAACGTCTATGCATATATAGCAACACAGGAACAGAGGTATTCAGCTCTATCCCGTGACATTTTGCTTTGCATGTATATTACATAAATAAGGCTTGAAATATTGGAGGAGGAGATTATGGGCATAATTTTCAGGGATTAATTAAATAGAAAGGTCAACAAGACCCCCCCCCCGCTCCATCCGCACAAAAAAAGCAGAATAGAATGACATTAAATTCATAAATCATTACCGAACTTGTCCTTTGTAAAAATGTTAAGAACACTTGTGCTATATAGTATCAATAAAATATCGTAGAGGATAAGGGAATACAGTGAAGAATATAGTTTACAACACTTTCTCAAATATTGTGTGTTATTTTTGAAATCCCCGGCCTCCGTAAAGGTATAACTTGAAAAAAACCAGAAATAATAACAATACTCGAAAGTCTTGCATCACAGGATTCTAAATACATGTAACATGCCAAGATTCCATGCAAAATCTTAACGGGTAACGACAAAAGTGTGAAAACTTAGGGTGGATCAGACCGGCATACTGCAAGACAGCTAAGCGAGGTGGAAACCTATAGCCATCACTGTTAACACCAGCGAGTCCCTGGTGAGCTGTTTACAGCGATAAAATCAGTCATCGAGGTTGAGTTCTGACAACCGTTAAAACAAAGGTACTAGAGGAGTTGGTGATTCTGTTGAAAATATTGTGTTGAAATGTACAAATACAGCCACATAGATTTCGAGGGTTATGCAAAAAGCAAAATGGACAGTCCTACTTCACTCCACTAGATAAATGTTCTGTTACAAGATAAAGTGCCATTCTATCCTGAATTAATGTGTAATCACCTGGATGAAGTGTACTCTAGGTATTTCCACCAAATTACCCAATCCTACTTATATACCCTGGGTCAAAACAAACGGAAACCGCTGAGGAAAAGCCCTAGAGGTAACTAGCCTGGTAACCACAGTTATTCTTAACCAGAATACTAAGAGCTCATAACATGTCAGGGGTGTCCCTGTTTCAGACCAATGAAATTCAGCCCTGAAAAGTGAACTGACTGGAGCGCGGTCTCTATTGTACACTACAACAGCGGATTGCCCCAGACGGCTGTTGCTTTCTCTTGGCTTGGTAGTTGTTTCTGTATTGGCCTATCCATGCTGCATGGAAGCCTACTGGTTCGGGTTGTGCGTTCTTTCTTTCTTTCAACTGAATATTTAGGTCAGGAAAAGTGCAAAAGAACGAAATAGCAAAAGAATAAAGAGAAAACATGCTTGGTATACTGATAGGCAAAATATACCAAAATTTGTTGTACTAATCAGTGAGGGACCGGGTGCGTACAGATATGTCATGGTAAACCGTAGTCGACATTGTGCGGTTAAATTTCTGCGAGAATAAGGATGCAACGTCATGATGAAGGGTTTTACATTTTTACGGCCACGAACAAGTGTGGCGGTTACTGAAAATTCTCGAATAACCTTCGCCAGCTATGTAGCAAACCTTCGTCTTTTTTAGTCAAGTACAAGAACATTCTTGCCAGTAGACTGAACACGTTGCAAAATCAATTTAACAAATTTCATGATGTGCCTCGGTCCAAAATCGAGTTCGACACCTACACTACATATTCTTTTAAGATGTGGCAGACACATCTCACTCAGGCCACATATGTGTGCAGACGTGGCAGAGAGTTATAGAATATACTGCGGGAATTTTCAGCCTGCCCACAAACATTACATATGCTTTATGTCGTGATAATAGCTATAGTATCTTAATTAATCGGCACATGGAAGAAAGGCCACATAAATTTTGGAGTTCATTACTAGTATATTCTTTTAATTGACATCACCTGTAAAGTAGCATCTTTTCAATTGGCCTTCATTTAAATTGACATACGGCAGTAGTTTCATTCTAATGGCGATAACTATGTACTCAGCGCGTGGGTGCACCCAACAACCGCCTCGTTGATAGCAACGACTAGAAAAGCAAATCGATGTGACATTGGTGTGTAGCGCTTCGGGGGCTATAAAAGTTTGCGCTATTTGCGGAATATCGCAGGAAAATCCAGGACAGTCATTTCATTATCTCATTACTTTCAATCATTTATTAGCCAGGCTAAAATGTATGAAGGTGAAGTAGAGACAGAATACAGGATAGGCGGAAGATTTTTCTTTGGTTGAACATGTCTTTGAGAATTGCCAGACATAAACTGGAATACAATGGTAAAGATTTCTGAAGTCTGGTACAGTATTAAAATGCCGCAACAAAATAGCAGTTTGTTTGTATTAGCCTCAAAGACCTGGTGCTGTCATAACTACATCTGTTTATTGATGTTTGCCTGAATGACCGTGATTGATCAATGTTTAATTCCCATTGGTTGAATCATTTGACCAATCAGCAGTGTACTTTATTCAGCCTTGTAATGTCTGCTTCTCTGTAAATGTATATATATGTGTGTTTGAAGATGACAAGTAAAACTTAGTCGAAATATCGAGAACGTCAACCATGCGTTACATTTCTTTATTCGGAGTTTCTGTGCTTTTGCACTTTGCTAAGCTACTTGGTGGATCAACAAGATTTAGACGTCTTATACTGATGAGAACAGTTATCCTGGTAATCGATGTGAATATAAACGTAAGTTTTAACTTCACATATTCCCATTCATTCTTGCAAGTGTCATTTGCCTGAAACCTTTTATGCTGGCGACCGTAAGAAACACTGCAAGTTAAATTTGATCGTTTAAGTATGCGATTTGCAATTATCACAGTGAAACATAAGTGGTAAATGAAAAGAAGCCATATCCCTAGAAAGAGTTGTGTGTGTTTATGAAGAGAGTATTTGTCATTTAGCACACAGAACAGGTCGTGCGCAGGAGAATAAGGTCGAATTTAATATGTACATTTTTTTGTTTGCCAGTATAAATATACATCATTTGAAACTATTTTGAAAAGAGCATGTTGTTTTGGTTTTGTTCAGATCAGCCTCATGTTGAGTGGATGTCTTTGCGAAGAAGCCACATGTAAGTTACTAATTGGTTCTGTTTAAAGGGCACAATTTTATAAAAGTGTAAATCTACTCATTATGAATTTGCTCATGATAAAGCGTGCTATTTAGACAAGCATATGCTTGTTGTTGCTGTTTTTTTAATAATGCACATACAAATACGGGATTCTCACTTTCGCTATACACTTGCACAACAAAGAGTAAAATTTAGAGCTTTGAAGCTAAGAATCACTCAGATCAATCAGCTGTTACCTATAAATGTGCTGTTAAAGGCCGGCCCTTGCATTCAGTCAGTCGTTGTACTCTAACAGGATTGTTGTCGTGCCGGATCCGATTGTATGGCGGAGACTTACAAACGACATTCCCAACACTAGGGGCTTTGTAAAAACAGTTCTTGAACGATAGCTGGGGGCCTCCATGCTCGAGTGGTTAGCTTGCTCTAGCAACGATAGCTCAGGGGCCTCTCACCAGTGCGGTCGTTGTGAGTTCAAGTCCATTCCAGCTTGGCTTCCTCTCCGGTTGTACCTGGAAACGTCTGCTAGCAACGGTCAGATGGCCTTGGGTTTTCCCCAACTCTGCCCGGTTTCCGCCCACCATAATGTTGCCCGCTGTCATGTTCTTGAGAATCACAGACGGTTGTATATGCTCTTTGACTTTGCATCCTAAGTTCTGACAGGTTAGTGTGCTTATAAGATTTGTGTTCATCCCTGCTTCAAAGACGTAGCCAAACGTTAAACGAATGTCTTTTTTATTTCCTTTGTGATTTTGGCAATTAGCATTTTTCAGAAAATGCATGAGCTTGAGGTTACTGTTCTGTTCCCTGGTGTCACATGATGTCAGTGTAATTAAATGTTAATTGGGTATCTATTTTCGCGTCACCAGTTTGTCACCAAAAGATCCTCGCAAAGGCAGAAATGAAATCACAGACAAAGGTTTCCCATTGCAAGGCAATATTTCTTCAACTTCTCTACGTCTATGTAAACACTACACAAATTAAACGACGGAAGTGTAGAATTGTTGGATTTTCCTCAAATCAGCGAATATTTTACCTTGACTAAAAGTGTCCTTTTGCACATGTGTGCCGAAGACGTCTTGTATATCAGTTTTATAACCCGCTGTTACATGTACAACACATAGACCAAAGAGAAGTATTTTATATTCTGCTGGTAACAATTATTTTGAATTAAAAGATTTGTCACGGTGATTGAAAGAGTGTCGTATTAACCATTTGCTCTCCCCAAGCCCCCACCCTTTCCAACAAATGTCAACTAACATTTTAAATGAGCTGACTCGACATATACCTCGGAGTGATAGTCTGTATCCCAGACCGTTGCGTTTTTTTTTTTTCGCATCGCTGAGAACCACCCAAAATGTTGCCATTTTCCATGGCTGTTGAAAACAGTAGATAAAGACATTTTATCTTGCAAAACAAGCGTGTTATTGGAAACTCGGAGGTTCATTAACCCCGCTCTGAAAGCGTATTGCTCTAGTGTTTACTTTATTTCATTTTTGGTGTAAATAGGAGAATTACAAACAGTAGCTTTGCTTTTTAACTAAGAAACAATCCAACGCGTTTCTGTACGAGATGAACAACATCATGTCGTGTAGCTAATGCCACAGGCTGTATCCGTCTGCCATTTAACGTAAAAGACCACATAAAATGAAGTTATGGTGAGTGAAAAGACCATTAAATACTGTGCCTTCACTGATTTTGTTAAGTTTTTTTTTCACCAAATTAAACCCAGCTAAATGTTTTGATTGTATGGTGACTTTTATGGGCCAAATTGATAATGTGGCTCACCAGTGACGTCACAAAACTTTTTGTACACGTTTAGGTTTAGACTGAATTAAGTTCTTTAGAAGTGTACTCATATAATATTTACCTAGGTGTGAAAAAGCTAACATTAAATTTCTGCTCTAGGACTAGAGAAAAGTAGGCTTGACGTCACTCGTGAACTACAGTATCAGTATACCGGTAGTCCATAAACCCACCATACAATCGAAACATTTGAGTGCATTTAATTTGGTGAAGATTAAAACAAATTAATGACGGTAACCAATTTTTAGATACGGTCTTTCATGGTCTTTTCACTCACCATAACTTGATTTGTGCGTGGTCTTTCGACACTCTCTCTCGACAGTCAGGTGGTAAAAATCATTCTGTCCTCATTAATTAACCACAGGCACTACTTGGACATTACTGAACCACAAGTAAGGTCTTAAGTAGAACATACCAATGATCTCATAAGAAGTGCTGGTACACTATCCTGTCAGCCATTGGCTTTAACGCAAATGGCTTACAGATGCAACATGATTTTAAACAAGGACATTGATTATGAGTGGCATTTTTGTGAGTTGCCATCAGCATTCTTATCTCGTTTCCAAAAGGTGTACTTTGTTTGTATCGTTAATAAAAAGTTATGCCTAGAGGCAACACATGTCATGACGATCATAAAGCAAATAATTAGGTGTACAGTAGTACTTTTCTCACGGACATTGGCAAATGGTTTGTGAGATATTGAGACTTAAAAATGAACACTTTCAACCCAGTCCATATTTTGTCCAACCGCATGATTGGGAGGCAATCAGATCCTTAGAAGACAAACAACATTTTAGAGATCAATACAATAAAAAAAGAAAGTCAAAATCTTCCCTTGCTTCTGTATTACTAGACAGTATGAATTTAAATGCAAACTATGCAACTATTAGCATCTAACAGTTACTGTGTTTTCCAGATCATCTCTTAATTAGTCGTCAACCATCACTGATGCTGTCTTTCAAATGTCACTTTCGTAAAGAACTCAAATTTTTATGGTTTAACATTCGTTTGTTTAGCTTTTTCATGTTAACTCGCATTGTTGATTTCAACCTCAGGCTGCTTAGGTTTATTTTACCTTTTTACTTTCATTTTACGCTTATGGTAAGCTGAAGTAAACAGGGCTCCTGAATCCCAACGCGGGAAAGCATAACAACTAGGACTGAGGTGACAAAGCTGCTGGCGAGAAGCTTTTGTCTGCATCGCCAAGGAAGTCCCAATACCTCTTTGAAATTGTTGCTTGAAGAACGTTTCACAGAGAAACCATATTCGCGTGGAAATCTTCGAATAAGGAACCAGTGTGAGGGTCTATTTAGGGTATTGTGTCCAGCAGCAGTATGTATCAGTTAATCCCTCTACTTTCTACCAGTATATATAAAATCGACTTCTTTAAGCTTTAAAGATACGCCAAGAACACTAATATCAGTTATGGAAAAACATCAACAGGATTTTGTTCTCACTTATGCCTACAGCTTTGACAGTCAGGGCTTGCATTGTTATTATTGATCGAATCTTTAAGGCTTCTCAGAATGCTATAGTGATGCACTTAGCCATCATTTCCTGTCATTTTAGACAAGATAATACCTTCTGCTGAAGTACATGGAATCACCCGATACGGGCATTTGTAAAATGGCAAGCGGCTATGCTTCTGGAAACAATGTGCTGAATCGCTTGCATCCATAAATACACTCTGAATTTCGATATTTAACCTATAAACACCTTTATACATCAGATATTAAAGACTTGGAGATTTTTATAGTATAAGCTATATCTACATATTTTAAAACACTTATGTTTAATGAACTAAGATATGAGATTGATCTACTGGAAGAACATTTTATATATTTAAGCACTAAGGTTGCGGTGATAACCTGTCACCTTCAACAGAATAAATAACTCCGTACTCAAAGATAACTGGGGAGTTAGGATTTAACCTATCCACTCTCAAGGCTCGGATTTATTTATTTTTTTAATTTCTTTCTTTCTTTTTCCCTTTATTTTTAATAAAATCTTTCTACTTGTCTGGAAAGCTTTGTGTGTTTTAAAAGACTTGACCTTGAAGCTGTTCTGCCAGCCTTCATGTGTGCCTCTATAGTGTTTCGCTGAATTGTTCTCACCTGTATGAAAGAGCCATTGTGTTCATGCAACCTGTTAGGCGACGTGGACAACAGGTATGGTGTGTATATATGGTCAGTTCCTCAGGAGAAACATTTACTCTGTTGAAGGCGATCACCACAATCAGAACTTAAATATACAAAAAGTTCTTCCAATAGATCAGTCTCATACTTTATTTTATTTATTGCTTACCTCGATGACTAATAATCTTCACACTTGTGTTTAATTCTTAAATATGTGTGTATTTTTTAAACCATTAAACCAATCAAACCATTAAACCCGTTGGGCGTTGGGCATTTTTCAGTGTAACCAAGTTATAACCAAGTTACAAGTTATAAATCAATCTCTCATTGCGTCTGAAGGACGAGGCTGAAATGTCGGTGTAATTTTTTTTACCCTATATATTTATAGATAAAATGGTCAATGATTGGTCAGAAGCGTTGCGGATTTCTACGACGACTGTCATGTTGTCATGAGATGAAGCTTTTCACAAATTTTCTGTTCTTATTGAGCTATGGGTTTATTACAAAGACCATGCAGTCCGCGTATGTATCAACAAGTGTTTAATTTGTCAAAGTCTGTTGTCATACCATGCAGCATACTGACGAATCATCAACGCTTATCAAAATAACATATCGTGAGGATCACAAACTATAATTAAGTATAAAATTGTTAAAATATTATGCCTATGAATAAAGCAGATAAGTATAGGAGACTTCGGATCCGTTACAATTTATAAGTGTTTAAATAAGGACACCATTATATTTTATTATATATACCATTATACCATTATATATTTATGTTTCACTTTTGAATGCGCATTTTGGTGATCCGCAAGTTATCTAGCATAATTATGATTCAAAATTTTTATTCCTCAGTTTAGTCCTTGTAAGGTGATTATAGTGTCTGCTCATACTGAGTAAATTTAGGTGATTAAAGTGGACAAATTTTACTTTTAATACGTTCCAAAAATAGTATTTATTTCTCAGTAATGTATTATTAGCTCATGAGCATTTCCCACAGATCTCACCCAAGAGTTTACACAATGTCTTGTTATCCTTGTCTCTGCGGTTTTCTTTTTCTCGAGTGATTACAAAGCTGGTGTTCAACGTGGAGATCGCCACCGATGTCTACAGCGAGGCAGAGCGGAAGTGTGGAGAGGATTCTGGGCACCTCTTGGACCTGCGCAGTCCGTACCTCTTGTCTGGGTTAAATCAATTACAACCATTCTATAACCAAGGGTAAGACATAATTCTTTGAGATTAGGGTTGGGAAACAGGACAGATACGATTAACTCATTTTTTTTGCCTTAATGGGTCTTCTGAAATCTGGGATGTCCCATGTGGACATTTCTCTCTTACACCCTTGATTAAAACAACACGATTTTCATTTTCTTTTTTTTTGTTTGATAGAGGTTAAAGCGCCATTGAATTCTGTATATCTTGTTGCAGGAGTAGTGTCCCCTTTGCCTGTCGTTGCCCAGGCAAACGACGATCATTCTCCGCACAGTGTAAAGATTTGCACACCAGATAGATTTAGTTACAACACTTGGCACATCACGCCCATCTATTCTTCGAACGCATATATGTGGCATAGATCGCCCAAGAATGATAACGACAACTGCATCTAATCACATTATAGCTCAATGGTATATGATTACCACAGCAATGGTTTGGCGTGTTTTACCTCGATACCAGCAGGTGACAAATCAGGCGTGGACTAATGAAAAACCCTTGGTAAATATTGTCTTTTCTATAACATTTCGAACCATGGAGACGATCCAGGAGTTAGCTTTTTATGTGTATTTTTTATGTCTTCTACTTGAATCTATGCCCAACACCGTATCAGATGTCTCAGAACAACCGAGAAAAGGCATGTAAGGGAGAGACTCGGCATTTATTACATTATAGCGTGGTACCTCTATTTGCACGTACAATTAACGAGCGACTGGGATACCTATATTTTTGTACTTATTTACGAACTAGGAGTTTGAAATATGATTTGAATGTCAGATCTAGAATATCGACTGTCTTCTTTGCATGATTGGAAAATTATGATTGTTTTTCCGCTGCATGTCACCAGCTTTATTTGCTATTTATAAACTTACTAATCACACATTCCTTTGAGAACCTATGTTTAAAGTTGTTTCAGAAATAGACCTTTCTCCCAATGACTAGGAACGCCTTTCCATGGTTTACGAATGGCATGTAGGAATGTCTAACTGGGGTCATTCTGCTTAAGCCATGCTGCTATGGAATGTTTAACCCACTACTATTTAAACATTTAAATGAACAGTTAGAACAAAACTCTAGTTGGGGTAAGTTGACAAGGGGTCGTATTTCACCGTTTACATGTGATGATTTGACAACAGCCACACTGTTGTCGCTTCTCTGGGCTTGCTGATTTGTGCTGATTTTATGTTGTCGCTTAGATTCGTATGAATACTTAATTAAGTATCAATAAAGCATCTTCGTTTCTTCGTTAACAGAAAACTGGAGAAATCGAATACCTTCTCCACTGGGTTAAGGCGCACTGCACCAGGGGCTCCAACGTTCACATGGTATGACGGCCAGCTAGACACTGACAGCTTTAGCCAGATTTACTACCACAGTTTAAACAGTGACGACGCTGAAGACTGTGTATCTCTTAAATGGAGCAATCTATACAAGAATTGGACTCTGAAAATAACAGACTGCAATGTGGCCAACCCTTGGATATGTCAGATTCAAACCTGTAAGGAAGCGTGTCTCCACCTATGTAGATACCTAACATATAGCGTGGTATAAAGATATCTACCAAAAATTGTTTTCATGATTACTCCCTAAGTTGGTCCTCATTTGACCATTGTACTTTATACATTATTGTTTAACGCCACATACATAAGAATTTCTCACTCAATGGCAGTCAGTTTTATGAAGGGAGGGAGCCGGAGTGCCGAGCACTGCGAAAGTGAGTGTGGTGGGCCCAAGGTCCAAGTCAACCCTCACCTCCGGTGTGTTTTAGCGATTGAAAAACAAGCGCCTTAACCACTCGGTCACAACCAGATCCCACCTCCTGCTTTTGGCAAGGGTTGTATCTTAGAGCCCTCAGCAAATTCATTTTTAGAAGGACCAAAGATACTTGCAAAGAAGAGGCTTGAAGAAGGCGAAGTGTGGCAAGTCTTATCAAGTCAGTTATTACATTAATATAGACTTACAAAGCTTTTTTCTCGTTATAATGCTTAAGGTTTGACACATTTATGTTGTGATATAATTTATGGGGTGATAAAAATTCTGTAGGGGCCACGAATGAACTATAAACTCGTATCTCCAATACTGACTTCAGTGAGAAATGGCTAAGTGGAATCGGCAACTGGGTACTGAGCCTTTCGCCACTAATCCTTCCTAATATAGCGATGCCTAGAATAAAACATCCGTTTCCACGGGTTTTCATGTATTTCTTAAGCACAGGTGTTTTGCTTCAGTAGCATAATACTATACTCATATAATGTTTGACTTCTTTTTTGGGGGGGGGGGGAAACGTGATGGACGACCGAAACTACTATCTCAAGCAGTTTAGTGAACTTAGAAAGATTCGTGAAACATGACCCAGCTGTGTGATAACTACTCATCTCTTTTTCTTTCAAATGACAGCTGAACACTGCAGTTATTGTCCTCATCCGGGCACAAAACTGACCTCCACGACAATCTCCGAGTACCAAGAAACCCTGGCTTCATCGGCGTGCCAAGACACATGCACTAACGCGGCCTCAATGCCGGGACCGGAATTGCACTGCTGGTTTTACGCCTACAACTCTGGGACGTCGAAGTGTGTGACGTTCAGAGACCCGAAGCTCGTAAATACGGCGACAAGTGATTCGTGGCAACAGAGCGATCAGGACTGGGACATGTATGAAAAACAGTGTATTAGTAAGGTTTTTTTATGATTATACTTCAGCATATATGTATTTAAACAAGAAGATCCTTTCAAACAAAAATGCAAAAGGAAGAAATTAAAGTTTATTGTTTGGTTTTATGTCCCGGTAAACGTTATACATCTTTATTATCATTAGTACATGCAGTTAAACTCTTTAAGTTAACAAATCGATTCGTTTGGGTTTCAGTTGATGTTTGTGTTTCTTCGTTTCAATAGTTTCACAATGTACTGCTTCTTCGGCCGCGCAAAAAGTTATATATCATTTAAAGATTTATTCGAGATTACAGATGATTACATGTATTTTATCAAAGGTTGAGTTTAACACAATTGTGTTCCATTAACTTTGCTGTAATTAACTCTTTAAACGGTCTTTAAAAGAAATGTCATAGGGCAGTAATACAGCCCTTAGTTCAGTGAAGTGGTGACGCGGTTTACCTACGTGCAGAAATGTAGTGTATAGTTTATGGCTTACGTAGATTAAGTAGACATCTAGAGATGATAAATGTGATCTCAGAATAATGGATCAATTTGTGCATGACAATCATCCTCAATCTGTACATGACAATCACGCTCAATTTGTACATGACAATCACCCTCAATTTGTACATGACAATCACCCTCAATTTGTACATGACAATCACCCTCAACCTTTGAAATCAAACGCGTGTGGGGTGCTGGGAGGGTGTAAATTGTTGCTTAAACACTTACCTGCAGAGTTAGAATAAAACCAAAACTGAGGTAAACTGACAAGAGGCCGGATTTCATCGGTAACCTGTGACCATATGCCAACTATTACACTGTCGTCTTTGATATTATATTCAGTTACTGTATAAACAAAATCAGAGCAAACGGTTTGATAAATTCGAATGAAATATCAAAATAAGTGTTCATTTCCACTTCCCTGGGCCACCCTGGTCATGCTTAGCCTGCTAACTCAGCGCAATCAACCAGGAGCCTCATCGACCACGGTCGCTGTCAGTTCAAGTCCGGCTCAGAGTTGCTTCCTCCCCGGCCGATTATACGCCATTTGCGTAGGAAGTTCGGCTAGCATCTTGCCGATGGTCGTGTGCTGTCTCCCACCATAACGTTGGTTGCAGTCGTATATGCGAAATATTCTTGAGTACGACACAAGACACCAAATAAATACATAAAAAAGTAAATAAATTTCTACTTCCAGTGGTTAATTTCAGTGACCTTTACCGTGCAGTTTGTATCACATGTTTACAGGTGTGCGTATTGTTAAGAATGGAGTTGTCCAGGATCAGAGTGATAAATGTGCTGTGCCGTCTGTTGAAATCATTCCTAAAACAGAAATAGCAACAACAACAGTTATGAAGGTATGATTATGAACTTGAGGAGGTGACACGACAGTTACTGTGGTGAAAATTTATCATCAGTTTATTTTTTCAACTGAAAAGAAGTTTTGAACAGATTTGCTCATCCGTTGTCGATAAATCTTATGCTTAAAATATATGTCCTTCAAACAAAATCAGAGAATTCATTTTTATTGAAATCAAAATTCTCTTTTCTCGAAACAGACTTCAAATTCACCAGAGGAAATTACAACTCCGGAGCCCACCTCTCCAGATTTTTTCCTTTCGTCGCCATCGACGACAAACTCTCTTACAACTTCAGCCTATCTTACAACTTTAAACTCTGCAACAACGACAAACTCTGCCAGAACTACGGGTTCTGCAGCAACGTCAGGTTCTGCAACAACTTCAAACTCTCTTACAACTTCAAACTCTGCAACAAGGACTAGATCTGCTAAAACGGCGAGTTCTGCAGCAACATCAGGCTTTGTAACAGCTTCATACTCTACCATAATGTCAAGCTCTCTGGTATTATCATACTATCTAACAACTTCTAACTCTGTAACAACGACAAACTCCATCACAAGGTCAAACTCTCAAACAACGACCAACTCTCTGACAACCAGTGGTAGTATGATAGCAAACTCGTACGTGTACAGTACCAGTCCGACTTCACCCGATAAGTCATGGGAAAAGTTTTCTTCCAGTACCATGACAAAGTCGTCTACCAGCACCATGGCAAAATCTTCTGCCAGTAACATAACAAAGTCTTCAACCAGTACTATGAAACCTGTGACAGTTCCAGACGACGTAAACACTCCAGGCACGTCTCAACCAACAATTATCGATACAGACAATACTTCATCACTGTCGCCCTTACCAACCTGCCGATTTCCGTGTCAGTGTAGACTGAACCGAAGCACTGAGGCATACTTCGATATTGCTGAACTGTTGAATTATCTCCGCCTTGACCACAGGAAACTTTCGTCTTACACCAGGAAGTACATCAGCGCAGCAGACGACAGGGTCCTATCAATGGGCATCGGGTGTACGGCCATCTTGTTGTTGGCCTTATCTCTCATGTTTGTCATAGCTGTGGACAGTACAGCATTATACAGAGACTTCAACCAAATGTGCCACAACATGAACGTGTTACTGAAACGTTCCGAATAGCCTCTCATTTGTTTTAATACCCTAACCGTTACAATTTTGACTGATAATCTGATTTATGAAAGCATCGCTGTCTACATGTATGCTTGTATGTCGTCAACTGCATGCCCACAGCTAATTGTCAGTTTGTTTTATTATCCCAGAACAACTATTCTTTAAATTTAGGTTTTCCTATCATAATCAAAGTCCCAATAGCAATTTCATTTAGGCATATTCATTACAAACAAAAAAGAATGAAACGCATACTCTCATCATTAATACATATATTTATTTATTTATTTTGTTATTTCACTTGATTGGTGAATATTTTGCTCCTACCGCACATTTATCATGTTGGGGTAATGACAGACACCTCACACAGCCCTGAGAAACCACCGCCCTTTACTAAGTCTGACAAAACTCCTGCCTTAAAGCCCCAGCCATACCAGAATCACAAGACCTTTATTGGTCAATAGTTTATAGGCTGGAAGAGATCGATGCATTATTCGATTCGATCCAGAGCCCCTTATTACATTAAACAGCAAAAGGTATATTATATTTATGTCGAAGTGAAAGCACCATCACTCTGTTCCATTCGGCACACCACGGTCCGTTTCACAGATGAAGAGCCACTCTTTGTAACCTTATTTAATAATTCAGGAGCCGTATCATTTCTGAGCTATAGTAAGAGAAGGTTTACGACGACCGGCCATTGTTCTGGTTTTGAGCAAGCTAAATGGGACCACTCAAGGCTCTAGCTGCAACTGTTGGAACAGGTTAGAATGTACGCAATCGTTTTAGACCATTTCATTTATCTGATGGATTACTGTATTTATGTATGTGCGAGAGGGTGGGGTGGGGTGGGGTGGGGTGGGGGTGTGGTGGTTCGGGTGTGGAATCCCCTAGGTCACTGTCTGTAGTAAACTACACACCGTGATTCGGCTCGAGTGGTCACTTGGTACTAAGCAGACCTGTCCAGACAACAGTTGGTGAGAGTACCTTTCCTCTTTCTATCACCGCATTGATATCACAAGGAGAGGTATGATTATCAAGGCTCTTCAAAGATCGTTCACAATTCTACTGGTAAGTCACTGTAAAAACCGGATCAAAAAGCACTTAGTTTTAATATTACAAAAGAATTTACTTATTAGCCCTTCAAAGTGTAAAACCGATTTAAACGCCGAACCTATAATGTTTAAATTCTAAGTTTAACATGACTACAAGACGACAACATAGAGAATTAAACTAGACCAGCCAAGACGATGTGACAGTGGTCAAATGGCCACACGTTACCGGGTAAGGTAAGGTGACGTGTGTTAGGTAACCTCAGTTAGGGTCTTATTCTAAGTGTTCATGTAAATGTTTAATGAGTAGCAACTTATACACGCCCTATTACGGTGGCTTTGGCAGGATTTGGTAGAAAAATGCAGTGGTCTTAATGGCAATATACTAGGTAACGTCAAAATTCAGCTTCTCGTCACATTTAATACATGTACACGTATAAAGACATATGCTATACATTTTATTTATTTATTTATTTGATTGATGTTTCACGCCGTACTCATGAATATTTCACTTATACGACGGCGGTCAGCGTTAAAGTGGACGGAAACTAGACTTAGCCCGGGGGGAAATCCACGACCATGCGCAGGTTGCTGGCGGACCTTCCAAAGTACGACCGGAGAGGAATGATATCCCTTTAAGGTATGTTTATCATTCAAATAATGTTTAATCTCTCCAGGTGCTGACGTCATATGGGACAACACAATCGGTGTCAACGATTAAAGGTAACTTTTAGAAACAGGTTTACGTACAGGGGAGTATTTTGTAAATTTAAAACTGAGGTATAATGGGGTCTTAATTAGTATTTGTTTATTTATGTATATTTATTGGCGCTTCAGGCCGGAGTATTTTACTCCACGGTGACCAGCATTATTGTGGGAGGAACCATTACTGGGTTTTGAGGAAAGCCAAGACCATTCGCTGTTTGCTGACCTTCTCTCGTGCGTCCGGAGAGGAAGCCATACTGTTAACATGTCTTTCCATTGTGTTATGGTAAACAGCTGTTTCTTTCGCCTCTCCACGCAGAGCCGTCCAAGATGAAGCAGTATTTGGTGTCTGTAGACCAAGTAGTGCCTAGGACTTCGGCTGCAGAGATTTGTTGGTCACATGGCGGTCACCTTATCAACCTGGAATGCCCGCAAACTGAAGAATTTCTACGCCAGTTGGAAGAACCTCTTATTTCCAGGTATATGTTTACTGGTTTTAATTCTTCTCGAGGCCATTCATTCCAAAATACAGCATACAGAGTAAATCCAGAGCATCGACGAGTGTGAAATTTGGCACATCGATGCACCTAACCTGTCGACTCTTGTAAAATTTACTTCTCAGTTACGGTTTTATTATATCTGCTCAAGTATGCAATTAGTTTTTGCACCACTTGCACGACCGCTTAAAGGAAGAGAAAGCAAATAGTAAAGGTTACTGTCATACATCGTAAAAGCTGCTTTGTTTTCGTTATACAAGTGCAAAACTTTCACATGACTGCTCTTTTGTGGACAACATTGAACAATTTGTGCGTCTGGCTGTGTTTGTTTCAAAAGCAGCCATACCCAGGGCTATGGTAAGTGCGAATGACGCACCCCTTGAAATGCCACCCTTTTCAAACTCCTCACAGTGCATGTTTTACTCCCTACTATCTTTTCAAGCGCATTCAGTATCGTAATTTGCTGTACTCAAAAATGTCTTACAAGGAGTAGATAACGCTCTGGCTGGCAACGGGTAGATTAACACATGCAACCAATATAGTTTAGTGAAAACATTTTTGCGCAGGAAGATGCTACAATTATTCCCGGAGGCACGAGAACAGCTCTTTATTGACTTGCATTTAAGAAATGAAGGTTTGATTTTTTGCATAAGATGTCTTTTATATGTGCGACAAAAACGGACGGAGGGACTGCTTGAGGACAAGGCCACAGGCCGAGTTATCAGACAGTCGTACAGTCCGCTTTTCTTGCATATACCTATTGGCATTATACGCAAATATATCAAACGCTTATTTCTGTTGTAACACATAAGAAATTTAGGGAGAAAAATTAAATATTTCTTTACATTGTTTTTTTGATAAAATAGCGGAGCTATGACCCCTTCCACTTTGTCATTTTGTATTAGTCCAACGCTCTCCTTGTAAGCGCAACAGGAAACACAGACGACGTATGTGTTTCAGCAGCAGATAATGAGAGATTTTATATCATTAATAAGCAGAAGTCCCAGGTTTTCTTTAAAAACAGCGTATTATTGATTTCCTGCCTCATCCTTTATTAAAAAATTGGTGAAAGATGCACTGATGTTAAAGGCAACAGTAGATTTACCCAGAATGCTGTCATCTGAAGAAATGCGTCATCAGTTTCCAGTCAGAATTCTGCTTTTTGTATAGGACCATGATTGTTCATTTTCCCATCCCAGTTGAATGTCTTCTTGTACATTTGCGTAGAACCTGGGGGGCACCTTCATGTTTCCAGGCTAGACTCTCAAGTATATTGCCCAGCGAGACACTGCGTGCTGTCTGTGTAGTCGAGACGGAATACAAGATTTGAGAATGGGATTTGTTTTGCTTTGAAGCAGGGCGAAAAAATACATTATGAACTGCACGCAGAAAAGTATTATTGATCTGAAGTAAGCCAACACTACCTGTGTGGCTAATAGTAAACTATACAGAGTTGAGCCACAGAAAGGAACGGGTTCTACATTTATACTTATAATTCAGTAAATATATCGTAGACTGAATTGATGTAACTTTCTGCTATGTTGCAGAAATGTGTCACCATGGTAATTACAATGAACTTAGCATGCTATTACCCTCAGAAACGGGAAGCAGGTTTGTTATAGCTAATATCGGTATACAATCGGCCTGGATACAGCCTTCGCTTGTTTGAACCATAAATTAGACCTTCCTCGTGACGTCTTTGATGTTAATTATCAACGAGATATTTGTCATTGTTATTTAAAGCCATATTTTTGTTTAACGCCACAAATAATTTCTGACCGGCGGTAGAGTTTTATGGTTGGAAATAATCGGAGTGCCAACATTATTTGGCAAGTTACTGACGAACTTTTCCACATGCCAACGTACTTGTGCAGATAAGCACACAATATTGGTGGAAAGCAAGTGGTCATGAGCAAACCGTATTTAGACTGCAGAAACGGCCATCACAGTGTTGTCGACTGCTTATTGGCAACAAGGCGCCGTAAGCAGCGACAGCCCATAAAATATTCAAAATCCCTGTTCACGTTACGGTTGCCCATATACGACGGTTCCCTCTTCTCTTAAGTTTGTAACTTTGTATTTATTACCACATTGGTGAATCATATAGTATATGGTAATCATTCATTTCCTCGGTAGCGAGAACGAGACTTCTTGTATCACATAAATTTCCACCTGGGTGAAAAGATTACCACCAAGGTGAGAACTAAACTGCCTTCCCTCAGGTGGAAAGAGAAGAAAAAGTTACAAAAGAAAAGAGGATTGTGTTGTACATAGGCCACCGTGCCAAGAGCTGCTTTAAACCCATACTTTGTGTTCCCTAGCGATTGAAAGGTCAGCACCGTTAAACATTAGACCACGATGGGCTCGATTTGGATTTGCACTCCGGATCTGATGAACGCCGGTGGACTACTAATTGTAACGGCATAACCAGTAAACTGCTTCACAAAGCATGTGGACATGCAAGGTTAATTGTAATTACCATGGAGACATATTTCAGTAATTCCGATTTTCTTGACGTTAACAAACCACTGACACATGCAAGGTTAATTGTAATTACCATGGAGACATATTTCAGTAATTCCGATTTTCTTGACGTTAACAAACCACTGACATCACCAATTGGGAAACCGGTCGTGTGTACTGAGTCTTCTCTCAGTCCAAGTAAAGAAATAAAACAAGAGAGTATTTACGTATATAGCTCTATATGATATTAAACATTTCAACATGAAGGATGAAATCAGAGCAGCGATTACACCCCCCCCTCTTCCCCCGCTTAAGCAGCAATTGTCATAGGACAGACAGTCATGTGAACTGTAATTCATTAAATGTTACTGGGGTAGAATTTCTCCAAGTAGTGTGTTGTCGTGTAGTCGCTCCTTGCGTAGTTTCTTTGCAGAGACCTCCATGGCCGAGGTGGTTAGCGCCTGCAGCAGGTTGCTGGCAAACCTTCCCACATACGGCCGAAGAGGAAGCCAGCATGACCTGGACTTGAACTCACAGCAACCGCATTGGTGGGAGGCTTCTGGGTCATTGCGCTGCGCCAGGGCGCTAACCGATTGAGCCACGGAAGCCCCCAGTCAGGGCTATGGTGGAAGGAATCGGGCAGTCCCCGGGTGAAATCCACGACAGGCGTACAAGTGAAATATTTTTGAGCACGGCGTAAAACGCTGATTAAATAAATAAATAAATAAATCATCGTTTCTTTGCTTAGGATGCAGCTTGTCCAGTTTTTTTGTGGACTTGAATAACTGATGCGTGATCTATGACTGCACAGGACGTATGCCCACTTTATGATGAGATATTTTCCCGCTAACAGGGGCATAGTATCAAAGCGCTTTTTCACCGGCCTACGTCTTGTGGGCGACGAGTTTATCTGGGATGACAACTGCACGCTGGCTTCAGACTCCATGGTGGAACACGCTACCGGTGACCGGTCGGATTACAACCCTGCCAAGTCGGATAAATTTTTCCAGCTTTACTTCATTCGAGACAACGGCCCTAGCCAGGAGGGGGATTTTCTGGGCCGCTGGTGTCCGTCTAAATGCACACGCAATTACATATGTGAAATTAAAACCGCTGGTAAGTCCTTTCTTTTGCCTCTGTTCTACAAAAGGTACTGTACAAAAGTAATCAGCGGATGTGACCTTTTCTTTGCTACATGTCAAACCCGGGTACTTCATCACACAATCAATAATAAAGTCCAGATAAAGATCTGGACTGACAATTCTATCTAAATTCAGAGCTGTCCCTAAACGCCTTAGTTTAGTCGATCCTATATTTAATTTTTGATTGCTCAATTCGGTTGTTGTCTGTTTTGAGGTCGTTTGCCCCACCCATTTTATTTGCTCAAAACATTCTAAATTTCCGATCTATCACTAACACCCGCTAACACAATAACATAGGGTATGATCGTGTTTGTTTCACTTGTGTTATGCATTTTGTCAGAGGTCGTAAATAGTGTCCTCAGCTTATACTTGGAAATTTTCTATACAGGCATTGTTGTAAATATTGTTTTGATTTCGTCTATTGCTCATAGTACTCTGATTTCTTGCATCGCTCTCCATATGTAAAAACTATTATCCATGTATATCAGATAAACTAAACAAGAGGTTACAGTTAGATAACTAGCAAGTGAATGTACTGTTTAAGTGGCACAAAACAGTATATAAGTGTTATACGTAGGCGGTTTCATGGCTTGCTTCGTGGTTTATCTATATAACTTCTATGACTACTGGTTTCAGCCTCGTCAAATATCCAGATGCATTTTATATATCCTATAGTGTTGAAAAAGATAAGTTTTCCTTTATGTTGCCATTCCTTTCATTTTCATATCAGTAAGTCGGTCCAGGCTGCACGATTCAAAAGTGACATCTTGAAACACTGGAAAATAACTGGTATAATAAATAATATTCTATGTAATTTGACTGTGTCATTGCATACAGCTTAATAGAGAGGTTTCGCAAGACTACTCTTGGCGCCTCTCTGGCCAAGGGTTTAGCCTCCAGGTGTAGATGAATGATTTCGGAAGTAGTTCAAATCCAGCTCAGACTGGCATCCTTTCCGTATGTGCGTGGAAAGGTCTGTGAGCCACCTGCTCATGGTCGCAGGCTCTGTCCGGTTTTCTCCTCCCAAAATGTTGGCAGCCGACGTATGAGTGAAATGTTTTTGGCGTACGGCGTCAAATCCCATTGAGTTATTGATAAAAGTAAGCAATTTAAGAATTCGAAAACACCGTCTATACCACTAGACACACAGTGGTCGATGTTCATTGTTCTGTGTGAAAGCTCGCTAATTTCAACAACACTCATCCCATACCCAGTAATTCTGATAGATGGAAGCTTTTACGACTTCTGCGCTGGACACTCTCTAAATTAAATCCTTTTAATTATTAAATTTCCACACGCTGGACTTTCGCAGGCAACATGTCTCTCCCCGTCATGGGTTTGTTGGATTCCAGTTGTGTCGAAATTTACATCAGTGTTTCCGGATTTTATTTGGTCTATAACGCGCAATATTAAAGAGAAAACCAAAGGCCTTCAATGCGTCTTGATTTATTATATTTTTGTGGTGAAGCATCTCAGTCTGGGATAAGGTATGAAACGACAGAACATCAATGTCAGTTTTCAATGGTGTTCGTTCAAGTCACTAAAATAGCACTTTTATCAACCCCAAAACGCGACGGAATCAAAACTCGACGTCTACTTAGTGCGTTGAGTTTTTACAGGTTAAATCTCCATTTAAAACTCAATGTCGCGTTTCAAAAACATTTGAAAAAACAATCCTCGTTCCACGATCTAATGATCCGAAATCAACGTAAGAGCACCATGATTTAAGCAGAATCAGATAAAATAAAGATCATTCAGCGATGTAACAGCAATTTATTTATACTTCAATGATCTACTAACCCGTATGTCTCTCCCTGCCTTAGATCCCTGTGATATTCGCCCTCTTAATGATGTGACAGTGAGCGGATTAACAAAGCTGACCCTCATCCTGGACATGGATCAGTGTCGACAGACCTGCTTAGACACGGTCATGGAGGAGGGCGAATGCTGGTTTTTTGGCGTCAAAGGTGAAGTCTGTTACATGTGGCTCTCAGACAAACAGCCGAATGAAAAACAAGTGGTGACTAAGAAAGAAGATGCTTTCGTTGTCTATTCCAAAAACTGTGTAGGTAAGTCTACATGTCAGCGTGATATTTATCCCTGTAGCCTGGGTATCAGTCCGATGTTTCAGTCCAACACTTCAACACACAACCCGAGAAAAATGGGTCACTTGACTGTTTTTTTTTCGCACAAATCATTGCTTAAATCGGACTCTAGCGTGAGAAGGCGTGATTTTGTCGTTGAATGACATTAGTGATCAGCCAATCAAATTTCTGACTGCGACCGTTTTGAACCGACAGCAAATCAAGATATCCCCCCGATTACAATGGGTTCCCCAGTTTCAAGGAATCTCACACGTGTGCTCTTGAGCTTGTGTGCTTACTGTGTCCACATCTTTAAGGCCACAATTCTTTGAGTTCCATTTAAGAGTTACGTTATAGCAACTGGCGGATACTTAGGTCAGTCTCTGTTTTGCCGTGAAAAGCCACATGTAAATCATTCGAGGATTCATACAATCGGCAGGAGACGCCCTGACTTTCGCACTAGGCTCTGAGAAATCTAAGGTCAAGATATAACCTCGTTAGCAAACTCTGTTTGGTGCTAACAAGGCATGGTTTTACAACCGACTGAACTGGTTAGTACACGAACAGTTCATTTAAGCTGCCTTCAATTTTTTTCCACTACGGCGGCTAGTTTTATGTTGGGAGGAAACCGGAAAGTGCCCGGGGGAACCTACGACCATCCGGCAGGTTGCTAGCTGATCTGTACTAAGAATTAGACAATGCCTTTTATATGACCAATGTATACTTATTACTAACTCACTTTTCTTTGTGTATTTTCTTTTAATAGCGTTACTGGTTGCAGATCAATTCAGCAGAGGTACAAAAGGAATACCGGAAGAGGACGAGCTCTGTGATTACCATGGTATTGCTACCATTACTGAAATCAGTGCTCATAGCGGCTTTGTTCCATTGGAATATTGTTGGAGAAAATGAGATCAACTAGGAAAAAATACTGAAGCTATTTGTGCATGCTGTAGAATAAGGCTATAATGCTTTCCTCTGGTTATAAAGGAATATGAATTAATACGTCGATGTAAACTTATCTGAACACAAACATATAATTATAAAACCGAATTATAATATCAAATTATTGTAATGTCCTTTATGTAAGGGAGACAATTAGTTTTTATCATAAATGGAGTGCTCTCCCTTGTTTTGCAACATATGCTGCGAGGCATCTAACGTGGCAATTTCACTCATGCTTCACTATTACTCCTCGTGTAGTTATAGTAACCCACGAGAAGTAATTCTGGTTCAACACGCGGGCTTTCATTGATCACTTGCCTTATATCATCTCATGTGTGTACATGTACATCTACGTGCTACTGGTTGGATTCCTTATATATACTAAAGTTTCAATCTCGCCCACCTCACCCATTGTAAATGAGTGTAATTTGTATTCTTGCTTTTCTCTTTCCCTTTTTGCACCACCACCTTTGCATGATTCTACAATTTATTCAAGAAATTTGAAATTTAACGTTTGGGGCATGACGTTACCATGATCCACTTTGTACAAGTGTGTTGTACAGTGTACCTCTATATTTCTAATCATGCCCCAATTTTCGTTATGAGCGAACTATTCGTCATTGCAATAAATGATCTAAACCTCAACTCTTCAGAGTTACTGTCACCTTCTCGTTTACATTATGCGAACCTACCTCGTCTCTGACCAGTCATCGTTGTCTAGCCGGGCATAAAAACTATGATGAAGTGAATGGGAAGCTTGATGTTGTATATCTTGGCAGAGAGATGATTATCTAAAATACATGCTCAATACTCATCTTATGTTATGCTCACGATGTTTTATAATTTTCAATCCTAGCAGAGCAATGTTTAACCAGATACAAACTTTTTAAGTTTACAAAAAGAATGATTAACTAAATCAATTTACTTTACGAATAGAGAAAGGCCAATGGCTTGTGTTTAATGTGTCTAAACCACTTTGAGTATTCGGTAATAGATTCATCGAAATAAAGTTATAGAACATGATTATGTAAAACGCCGCCGGGTGCTAAATGGATTTGTTGATAAACCATCAGGTTACAATGTGTACTTTACCATTTGTTTTTAAGAGCATGGTTACGGTTTCAGACTCAAGCAACGTGCCAGCCGCCGGCTCAAAACCAGTCGAGGCTATGTGGCCCGCAGTTGACATTAACCGCGTCCTGGAGACAGACCCAGCCGTCCATCCTGAGGTCCCCTTTCTGGAACCAAGCAGCACTTTCATCCTTAGTGCCTTAGAGAGCACGGTGAATATACAAATCGACATGTGGAGAGACCCAGTCCTTGATAACGGGATTTCAATACAAGTGACGGCGGACCCTAGTTTTATAATTGCAACAGAGACACTCCTAGACGTCACCATGTGGTCCACGTATGTGATTAATGACACACCGTTCAAAACACCAAGTGATGAACTGCCTTTCTTGGCGAATTCCCTACCAACAGGACCTCGATCTAATGACCCGAAATCTACGTGTGTTTATGTTTGCCGCACCAACCAGACAGAGGAAGAAAAGGAACAGTTTACGACAGAACTGGTGGCTAATCTAACCATAGATGTCAAGAAGACTTCGGCTAATCTCCGAAAGTACAAGTGCGCCGAAGACCCCCGTCCCTCGGCCACTAAAATCGGCGGTTTTGGGGCCGTCATATTGGGGCTTGTGTTCGGAGGCCTGGTGTCAACAGACCTACCTAGTTTCGTCAAATTTGTCTACAACTTCGTGAAAAGATTTCAAGGCATGTGTAAAGTACAGAAAATTCACATTCCGTCGCCCTTGAATGAATCTTCGATATAACACTGGTTATGTATTTAACCTCAAAGAGGTTTTATTGGCAAGGTGATCTCTTCGGATACTTGACAAGAGCTACGCAAACGTATTTATATCATAACAGAATATCTTTTGTCGCCGGTTAATATTCTTAACTTTCATTTATTTTGAAGTCATAATTGGTCAGATTAATGGTTTAGTGGCTTGTCAACAGAAGACCAAAGACAAAACAAGGAGATGCACAAACAAAGGTATCCGATGTTAAGTAAAAGAGAAAATATATATTTTGCATCAGGCGTGCACGGTAGGATCAGAATGGAACTGAGCCCTCTTCACGCTGACTTATTTAAAGATATAATAATCCATCAGAACTTATGTCCTGAATGTGGCACTGAAAATACTAACACTCAATATTGCCCGTTAAAATGCACCACATTTGCGACCGAAACGGAGTAAGTGCTTAAAAAAGCTGACAATTGAGTTTCGCCTGCTCAGTATCACTCTGTCTTTTACAAGCCGTGTCCTAAATATCTCATATCTATATAACTTTAATAACGGTTCAAATAATCTGATTTTATAAGATAATCTTTAAATCTTAGAAAGTATTCACCATTACATATCTACTACCCAGACATTCTAAGGAGAGATGATAACAATTGTCCTTTGTTTGCACTGCGATATACCTATCCGTCTCCTTACCAAGGTGAACTTGAGTAAATACGTTACCGGCTGATCTTCCTCTTGCACGTTGACTTCAAGTCCTCCTTTGCGCGACCGGAAGCATGTGTCCCATTGATCACATCCACTGATACAAGACCTCCAATATTTTATATTTCCTTCAAATAATTTGCTGTAAAATGAATTTAAAAAGTACATACATGTAATAATTGTCTGTGTATTTTTGAGGAGTCTGGAAGAGGTTCCCTGGTTGTGGAGAATCCTTAATGAAAAAATAAAGATTTCAATTAAAGTTTCCATCCTGATGTTCTTTTTTTTTTTTCCAAGAAGCTTGGTATAAAAGCCTCGCAATCGACATTTCCCCGGTATCTCTGGAGAAGAAAAAATCCGGGGAGCGTGTCCGGTTGCTTTTGACTCTTAATTAGACAAGTATTGTTTGAAAACGGCCTATCAAGGAACATGTCACTGCTGTTTCCTTTTAGCAGGCAAGGTCCAATGCTGATATATTATTAGTGTTGTCTTACTAAAAAGACACCACACAGGGCTCGTCGTACGGAGCCATTATACTGACACCGGGCTGACCAGCACTTGCATCACCAGTTCCTCTTATGCTGAGCGATGTAGTATGCGCCCCTCTCCCCCTCCCATCCTCACGGATGTACCGTTTACCAGGCAGACGCTCCTACCCCTACTCCACCGCGGCCGCTAAGAGAAACTTTAAACGCACATATCAGATTTAAAGTCATGGGAGTGATACTAGGTTGTAGGCTCAGAGACATTAGACAGGTAGTTCAGACATTAGACAGGTAGTCCAGTGGCAATAGACAGGTAGTCCAGAGACATTAGACAGGTAGAGACATTAGACAGGTAGCCCAGACACAACAGACTGGGAGTCGACATATTCTGTTCACAAAATGACTCGATTGCTGTATACTCTGTTTTCTTTTAACTTGTCACCTATATTTTAACTTGTCACCTATATTCAGCTCTCAGCTCTAAAATCACCCGCAGCAACTTCTAACATTGCCGAAAACTCGCCATCACAAGCTCTACACGCTCATCGCTTTTGTAAAATGTATCACTGTAGAATCTATTATTGAATTAAGTGTAAGTTTTGGAAAAAAACAAAACACTCCTGAAATAAAGATTAACCATGGATACCATTTCGTAATTGGCAATATAACGAAATGCCTTTTGTATTTGGTCAGCAATTGTCCATCTTGTTAAAGAAGATAACTTACATTAGGAATTAGACGAAGTAGTCGTTTTCTTTTCAATAATGTGGATGTTTAACATATGGATGTCCAACATATGGAAACTTATGGCCAATACGAGTCAAGAACGAAGGACAATATTATTAGTGAGTGTGAGCGATTGTGGAACATGACGTTTAGATTTACTGACAATGCAATGAAGCCACAGGTTAAAGAAAATAGACTGTTGGTGAGCAACAAATGAAGATCATCTGTACACGCATCAGGCTGCAAGCTCTTGTCATATCAAAAATCACAGCGACGATAGCGGCATAGTCGGCACATAATCACACTTAATTCGTTAATCCGACATCCTGTCAGTTTACCTCAGCTAAGATTTTATTCTAACTGTTCATGTAAATGTTTAGAAAGTAGCACCCTACATTCTTATAGCGCCATGTCTTAAGCAGAATTGGGTGCAAAAAAAAAGCAGTGGTGTTCACTGCGGTTTATTAAACGTCACTGGCATATAGAATTACTCAAATGCTGTGTTGTCATTACATTTAATATAGTCACACGACAGTAATGCTATGGGACCAGTTTTGGTACACCAGAAGGTTGATGCAAGAACACAATATAATACCGTATTTCTCTCTATATCTCTCTATATCTCTCTATTTCTCGCCATATGTGGATGTTAACTGACGACCATGCCCTGACTGAGTCAGCATGGTTTGGCAATTTATTCCAAAAATTGTTCAGCTATGTAGGCGAGTCCGACACGCATGCTCACGAACAGTCTATTCGTATAATTTAATTTCTAATTTGGTAGTAAATGATATCGTTATTATCGATAACTTGTCTGCCAAAGTGTTCGCTAAACACACGGAACTCATCTCGGATGAGTGACAGGTCTGTCTTTTTCATATTTTACAAACGTTCACGTGCTGGCTATTTATCCTCTTCTTATAGTTTTTGTAGGATATTTTTGATTTTGTCATTGCCATCTTAATACATTCTGCCCAAACACAGTTCTGTAATAAAACATAAGCATCTTGAAAAATTTATTAAGTGACTCACAAGTTATTTGCAATGAATATGTCATTGTAAATATACTAGCACGTGGTTCCCAGTCTTTGGCAGTCACTGTGTTTTATTGAATATATATATATATTATTTATAGCCGAGACAACCTTTGTAGGTCAGCCTTTGCAAGGGTACCCCCCTTTTTAGCATACAGGTGAAAGTATGTCTCTTGGATTGATTCTGAGTTTGGAAACTCATTCTAATTCATTGCGCCATTACAGGAACAGTATAGATTCAGGGTACTGCTGTAACTACATCAGGAAACCTTAATGACTTAATATGGGTGAATACATCACACAATATACACATTCGATCACTGTACAGTGAAACAGGTCTAACAAGCTCTCAGACTGCAGTGCGTAGACACCGCCAACTTTAGTTAGGCCACAAGCCCCGAAGTTCCAAATATGTGTATACCTAACCTAAAATTACACGCATGCCCATGTTACTAAGACATACTCATGAGAAAATGTAACTTTCAGAGCCAAAAGAACCACTTCATGACCTTTTACCGTTAAAACTGCACTTCTGGGGGGCCAATTTTTAGGTAAATATAGTATATATACAAGTAAATATCTGCGAAAACCCTTATATACGGATCCCCTTGCGTGAGCAACTCCTTGTGTTACATGTACTGAATCACCAAGCCAACCGGTCCTGAACCATCGCCATGGCAATTATGTACATGATCCAGGCGTCGACGGTCTCGGGCAAGTGGACTCCGTTAGTTCTCTCTTTCTATTTCAGAAGACTGTGAGGCTGAACTTGTGTTCAGTATGACCATGGCTAGACGTTGGGATCAGAGTATTGTGGATGTGAACCCGTGCCTCAAGACCAGACCTCAGACTGTGGTGGGCCGAAACAAATGCCAATCAGGTTTCCAACTTAATTTCTTAACCTTCAAAAACAAGAGGCTCTCTGTAAAAAAAATATATAGAAATTCCTGGACTGTAGACGTGTGATAAACTTTCTTTTTTAAGTTGCGTTGACGTGGTAATCGTAATGCATGATTTTTGCATTGATAATTTGTTCTTGTAAGTCAAACAGTTGCTATCTTAAAGAGGGGAGATGTTGTGAATTTATTGTTTACACGTAACTGGTACCTTGCCAAAGATGTTCGCGATCCACATGTACAACCCATAATAATCAATCACTTACAACCTTCACCTACGACCTTCCGAAGTTAGCGTAATTTACACATCATTTTGCAATTAAAGGGCTAACCTTTAGGGAATATATGTGGGGCAACCTTGATTCGCAATGAGATATCTTTTGGAGATGAAAAGCATAGCCAGTTTTGCATCGAAGATTCATCAACCGGCGGCGGAATATGGATATTCCGTACTTTGCCCACAGACCTACCTCGTAATTTTTTCATCAACTTGGAGATAAATTTGGCAAAAGTAAGTACACCTGTTAACATGACTGCCACGTATGGAACGCTAAATATTGATGAACGATATGACCTGACTGACACGTTTGTAATTTATATTTAGCCTTGAATAGCAGTTTAAATTAACCAATACTTTCCACCAGCTGCATGCATGGTCATTATAGTGCACTTTCCAGTCTCTTAGAACTACCTGGGATTTTTTGTACGCCGCGTTCTTTAATGTTGTTCCAACACACCTACATTGTTTTCATGACATGCGATCACGATTTTGTAATCATGCAATGTTCTTGGTTTCACCTATATACATATCTACATGTAATTACACTGTTCACAATTACGCTGTTAATACTCTTGTGAAGATTTTAGTGACCGAGGCAGAGTTTTTCACTGGTTCACAACTTTCAATTTACTCATGATATTATTATTGGTATAACTGTGCACGCTATGATGTAAAGCCGAGAACATACAGTTAAAAACACTATGCACAACAATGACATCAGTATTTTCATCCTGTCTTATTCTTGATATATCACAAATATGTATTTACATTGTTCACAGTGACATTAATAAACTTATGAAAATCTCAATGACAAAGAATGACTTTTTTCTTCGCTCACAATTTTCAACGGTTCTACTGTTTATTATTATTATTATTATTATTATTACTATTGTTGTTGTTGCTGTTATTGTTGTTTTGTTGTTGATGTTGTTGTTGTTTTTGTTCTTCTTCTTCTTATTATTATTATTGGTGGTGTAAAGCGGAAATCATCTGACTGAGAAATTCAATAACAACAATGGTTTGATATGTATGATATACACGTAAAACGCCACATTATCGGTTAATTTGGGGTTTCAGTCTTTGAACAACGCCTCATTTACAAAGCGGTTATAATACTCTGAGGAGGACTCTTCTATTCCTTTCCCAGGTGCTTTCACTCAAGAGATGTATAATGAATGGTATTATATATAACGGTAGGTGGTTGAGTTAGTAGGCTAAGCTATGGTGATTTCGACACGCCACGAGGCACTCGCAATACAATTTTCACCCCCCCCCCCACTCCCGCCCGCGGAAATTAAGGGAGCTTGCAGATCATGGATCCTAGTCGTCCGCTGGGGACATTGAACACACTATTCAGAGGTCGACAGCGTTTGTGCGGCCATTTGTGTAGTCCATTAAATGATCGTCCATTTGCACCAACATCACTTGCATGCAGGTCTGTATATACATGCATACCGTTACGCAAAGTCGGACAGTAACTAATCAAAGTTCGGCTTTCTTATCATTGCACTCCGGTTCCCTCCATCGATTAAACTGTCCATACTCGTATAATTAACTACTTGTTTTTTTTTTGGAAACGGTATGGGCTAGAATCCCATGGAATGCCCCATGTGAGTAGTGTAGTTCTTCAGACGATCATAGCAATGCAATGTTCTACATTAACTTCCATGTCTACGATGGAGCCGAAAGAAAAGTTTCTGTCTATTAATGCAGCAGGCTATCTTTAGAACAGATGTGTGCCTTTATTTGCGCTCGGTATCCATCACGTACCACTGGAAGTTTATTTAACACGCCATACTTTACAACAAGCCGTGCCTTTCCCTGTGGCCGAGAGGAGGTTTTTATGCTGCGTTCGCTAGCACGCTTACATGTCGTATTTTCGAATTCACGACCTCTGAATCGCGTTAGATCGCGTTAAATGTATAGTATGCATCCAAAATATGGTGGTATAAATACAATCTAATAAGTAATGACAAAGCGTGTCAATCTCTAAGCAGAGGTCACAGAGATTATTTCCTTTAACTTTCATGCGCTGGTGTAAATAAACAATACATGGTAAAATTTTGTGGACAATCTTAAACTGCAATTGCATCTAGGGGTGCTTCGTATAAGACTTTCCACAGGTAAGACCTTACGTCATCATCATAATTTAGTTCACAACAGGATGATTTGCTGACACACTGAATAACCTATCGTAAAAATCTGTAAGAATTTACCCCTTTGTCGTTAAGTGAGGGTCATGCGACTCATTGTTGATATGGACATGCAGTTTCACGTTCCGATTATATACATTTTCGCCGATAAAGTTAAACACTGCCTTGACTAATGAATAATACTAATTATAATCAATATATATGACAGTGGAATTGGTCTTCAATTTGTTGCAATGTTCGTAGTTGGTGATTGTTACTGAAAATATCTCTAACGCATAACACACCAGCATTAAACCAGTCATCATAGTAAAAGAGTTCTTCCTCGTTTTGTTTTTGTGATGGCTTTATTATTTCACATTAATTCATTATAAACATCTAGGTGATGTGGTTTTCCAACATTTCTCAATATGGTCTTCTTATATTCTGGTAAATTACGTTTTATAGGATCATAATTACAATTTAATAATAAAGACAACCCACTATATTTATCACATATTTTCATGGCCATAGATTTCCAACAGCTTGGTTTGTCCCAATATCTTGCAGCCATGTGAGCTTTAACACTGGAATATGTAAGTTAAGGTCTGTAGCTTTAATGGAGAGTATGGAAGCAAAAGTGTGTAGCATTGATGCCTCCTTAAAGTTTATTTTTTGATAGAATAACTCGTGTAACTTTCTCTTCTCCACAGTTCCAAACAAATCCTAGTCTAACTTCTTTATTTACAGATGTACAGAATTTCATCGGAGTTGGTAAGACGGATGCTAAATACGTCAACCTTGACATTCCTTCGCCTTTGCTTAATGGTGCTCGACCAAAAACTGTCAGATTTCCAGATGCCCATACGTGTGCATAAATACTTTGTCATGACTTATGATAATACCGAGTACGTCTGTGTTGTTAACCACTTGTACATTATATGGGATATTTATTGATGTAGGTATACTTTTTTGTTTCGTAAAGACAGGAAACAAGCATGATTTTTCCAAATTCAAGCGCAGTCCAGTCGAGTCCTGAAATTTTTTGTAGTTTTAGCGTATTTAGCAGAAGATAAATGGACACAAAACACCTGTTACTTCCGTGCCAGAAACACGTAGGAAATACTTGCAGCAACTTAAGTAATCTTTATCTTCTAATAAAATAAACCGGATATTTTCACCTATATATTTTTGACCTCTACCCCATTACAAAACCAGTTTGCGTGTGATGAGCTAAATCACTAAGGTAAGGTTTAAGTATACTGGCTAAAGCCTTGAATGATATTTTGTAGTCTACATTTAACAAAGTTACAGGCCTCCATCCAGTTACCTAAGATGAGTTACTACGTCTTTGTCGGATTTTTCAATAAGAGATATGAGACCTCTACGTTTTAAACTTGTCAAAGCTCCCTCAGTCATCGATTGCTTTACGGAGTCAATATACAAGGCTTTGAGTTTTACCCAGAAGAACTTATAAAATTCAGCAGATAGTCCATCACACTATAGGCCTACTTATAAATGTCCTGTGACCCATGCAAATGTCAAATAAGAGGTATTCCTTTATAGTGTTATATGGTTTATTCAACAGTTAGATATCCATGCATTTTTCCCAGCGTGAAGCAGCTGAAAGTGTTCCAAGAGCAGAATTTTTAGAAAAACTGTTGAAAGTCACTAAACGGGTTAAAATACAGGTTTTTAGGCCTAAGCTCTAAATCCATTGGGGATTGCTTCAACACCACTTGATGTGTCCTATTACAGAACAAATATCGCGGAGATAAAATTGCTCGAACTGGCGTTTATTATTCTCTCTGAAGGGATTGTAACAATTTACCTCGTGTGTAACCTAGCCGGCTACTCTCCCTCAAAATCTAGCCTACTTGTTACAGCGCATTTTGTTCTCTATCCACAGTCGAGTCTAAATAGATAGCACTTACAATCTGGCCGATTTTCTCGTACAACAACTTGGTAGCTGGATATTTCGAACACGAACTAATTCCCTAGCTCGGAATAGACATACGCTTCTCCTGGTTTGGGCATAACAGAGTGAAGGTTTTAAGGATACTAGAACCCCTCAGGGCTGAAATGTAGTCAAATTTTTGTATTTCACATTCTTATTCTCAATTTTCCTATTTTTCCTCTCTCTTAAAGGTGAAAACTAAATTCGAATCGTAAATAACTAAAACTTGACAAAAAGTATAACATGTTGTAAACCAAGGCAGTTGTGTTTTCTTAGTTCCTTCTGATTAGGGAATTAGCTCACCTCTGTGAATAGACACACCTCTGGTAAATGTGTATTGCCTCCTGCTATGAGCTGAACATGGCTGCTTGTGCAGACTACCCTAGCAGATCTATTAACTAAAACAACAGCCTTAATCAGCCCACCGGGGTGCCAGTGGGGGAGGGGTTTATAAACACATTATAGAAGGGTTTGCTCAGAAATGTCAAGATAAACCACCAATTTACGCTATGATGGAACATGATAAGATTTAAAATTTAACACAAGTAGGTGCATATATTAGCATTTAATTGGAAGCGGGACAACTTGTGATTAAAAGTAATTGGCAACTTGAAACTAACTGTCCTCCAGACATTTTGGCCTTTTCCTACCTTTCTATTTTTGATACGGTTGTGTGGTGAAATTCTTTTATTTCTCTCTTATTTTTCAACTTAATGCTATGAAACCTGACACACATGTAGCTAAATATCTAAGCTAAAAACGGCCCCACAGATTTCCGATATCATTTTTAGTTTTAAAGATATTTGTAAAAGAACAGCAAAGTTTCAAAATGTTTAAAAAGTTTTGAAAGTTTTAACGTTAAACGATCACTCAGAACAACCTAAGATGAATATTAAAAATCTGTTTTTTAGTTTAAATAGTAGATTATCCACTGGAGCCAGAAAAATTTAAAAATTTTAAAAATTAGCAAAAAAAAAAAAAACAGCAATTTGCAAAAGCAGCCCTAATTTTGTCCAATTTTTTCTTTATTTTGAATAACATTAAAGTCAGACAATTTTTTTCTGAAATCAGCAGTTGTTTAACTTTCAGAATATATGTACATGTGGCCATATTTGATCAATATTTTGGGCTACACAAGGTAAGATATGAAATTTTGCACGTGGGATTTTAGTATCTTTAAATGGTTTGGAGTGGTCTCTTCCACGCACAACCTTTGTTGCTTTGCAAAAGCACTCGAAAAGTAGAAATCAATCGTAGGACCGACAGGAAGAGACAGGTTGGTTCACGCTGGGACTGGCCGAAGCTAACATCAACAATAGGCTTTTCAAAACATCTTCTGCGTCACCGTGCCAGTTTGTGTATATATACATGTAGATAATCACTCACAAATAAGTCTGTCATGTATTTTGTTTATGTATTCCATTTTGTGGTTGCTGTTTTGATTTGTTAAATATATACACTATTAAGGCGATCTTATAAAGCTCACTCGACCAGAAAACTGTTGGGCTCAAAATTATGCACGAATTAAAACTTACATAACAGGCATTCTACTGTTTGTAGACGTGTATGTCACAACTCCTAAAGTTTGTTGTATGCGTTGATTTTGTATCATGAATGCCAGCGCATCATAATAATAATAATAATAATAATAATAATAATAATAATAATAATAATAATAATAATAATAATAATAATAACAAATAGAAAATATTATTACAAATAGTAGTAATATACTGTTGACGTTCCGTGCACCACTGCAAGCGGTGCTATTTATACATACAATCTATATCTTCTCATTCGCTCTGGTCTGAACCGGAAGTAAACAGACGTCTGTGTATCTCTATTGAGGTTTCGCCTCAATCTGTATGCTTTAGCGCACATCAGGAAAGACAACTCTGGAGGATACTGATTACAGCTCATCTCTTATTGTCATTTGCCAGTGTATGGAGCAAATTCCTAAATAAATACAGGAAAATAAATAGGACGACTTTTAGAAAAGTTATTCTGTGTTGGCACATAACAATGTCTAAAACTCGCCGGTTTAGTGGGTTTTAGTTGATGTTAGCGATACGCTGCTGGAGCACAGTACACGAGTCCCTTGACGCCGGTAGCAGTGTAGAGTACACCTGTCAGCCAGCCACACAGAATCGACCTTTGGACCACAACATATATCGCATGTTCGCAGTTTGGAGTGTCATGTATTTTGTAATAACTGGGGAATTTTCGAAGGATGTCTCGAATTTATGCCATAGCAGACATCCACACAGACCACAAAGACAACTTGCATCATGTTAAGAGCTGGAAGAGGGAAAGATATGGCAATGACACGTTGATTTTAGCCGGAGATGTCACCGACTCGATCTCCCTGCTAGAAGAAACCTTATACAAGCTTACTCAAACATTTCAGCAAGTCTTTTTCGTGCCAGGTAAAGTCTCAAGGGTTGTGATAATCTTTATGATGTAGCTGTGTATAGCGTCAATTCTGGAGCTAGGTCTGCGCTCGCTATCGTAGTTTGGAGGAACATATTTAGAATTATAACAGTTACAACTTATGTAACTTCAACCCCCTCAGTGCTCATGCACTAAAGGCTTAGTAACAAGACGGTATGGATTGTATCGGAAATGTTGCAAACCTTGCTTTCTACTAAGGACCATCCTAGTATTGGATTTGATTTTTTTTTCCAAATAAATAAAGGCATAAATGAATACTATAAATGCATACATGCATGAGCCGTTATGTTGAAAGGTTATATATGACTTTGGCCTGTTAAGTTGTTATAATGACATACCTGCCAATTCCTCAAAGGTTGAATTATGCTGGAGTCTGTTAATAATCCTAATTTGAGTGTTGACATGATAACCCAAAATGTAAAAACAGGCAAATCTTACAATTCTGGGATGAGTAATTCCTAATATATAATTTGCAATGTTAACTGTGTCAAAATAAACACTTAATTGGTGCAGTATTGTGGGTTTGCAGTACAGTGCTGTCTGCTTGCAGTATGTACATTTCATACATAACATTCAAGTTGTGTGTAAATGTTTAAATTTACCTGCAAAGGAATTTAGTGCAAAGAGACTAAAATAAAAGTGGAAAAAATATATTTTCTGCTATAGCATTTTAATTAAATTGTGGTTGTGAAATAACACCTACGACTCTTTCAGGTGACAGATTGAATATTAAATCCCTTTTAAGAAAACATTTCATTTCTTTATTATAGGTAATCATGAGCTTTGGGTAAAGAGTGACAAGGAGAAGAACTCCTTCCAGAAGTTCCATGAGATTCGTCGCCTGTGTGATCATTTGGGTGTGAAGACTCAACCTGGAAGGGTGGCCGTTGGTGGAGGACAGGATGTGATGGTAGTTCCCTTGTTCTCCTGGTATACGACACCAGAGGAAGACAGCATGGACACGCTGTATGTCCGGCACCCCTCGGTCCGTGAAGACCTGACCACCATGAACCTGTTGTGGATGGACAACCACAACTGTGTGTGGCCGACACTGTATGACTCCTACCCAGCTCAGTATTTCTGTGAGCTCAACGAAGATGTTGTGGCCTACTCATACGACATCCCTGTGATATCCTTTAGTCATTTTATGCCTCGATCTGACCTTATCCTTCCGTCAGAGACAGAAAACGCTGCCGTAATCGAGGAACGCACAAGCATGGGTCTGGAGCCCTCTGTCCCGCAGAACCAAGGTGCTCCAAAGTTTTTTAACTTCAGTCGTTTTGCTGGCTGCAAACAGTTGGACACTCAGATCCGTCAGCTAGGCTCAGTCATTCACTTTCATGGTCACCAACACAGGAACAGAGACCGGGTGATTGACGGTGTGAGGTACATCTCCCACAGCCTGGGCTACAAGCGGGAGCGGGACGAGGGGCTTTTATGGGGAATGTCACACTGGGGTGGCCCTCGCCAGATATGGCCATATGTGAAGTCTGGTGGACTCTCCTCAGGAAACCTAGACTCTGCCATTAGTCGTCTTGACAAAAAAGAGCCAGAGATATCATAGGGTGCTGCAGATGTGGCCGCAAGAATAATGTTCTTCTTTTCAATATTGTACTACATGTACCAAAGCCATATGAATGAAGTAGACAGGAACACTCTTTTACTCTCTTCACACTTGTTTAATATTTTAAACGTTTTACCCTCCAATCAACATGACCACTGTCTTCTATGGAAAGTTAATTTGTGAGTATGATGCAAAACAGCAGTCAAATAAAGAAGTGACTAAAAAATGGAAATATTTGCATGAAACTGCTCCCACCCACCCCCACAAAAAAAATAATACAGATAATGTGTTATGTTATCGTACTAGATTGTAAGCTATAAAAAACAATTTAGATTTTAATCAGATTGCAAATAGAGCATCATTTCAAAGGTTCCATAATACTCTCTGGATATTGTGTCTCTTAACTGCAATTTTCGAGTTAAAAAATGTTTAGTTTAACTCAATACATCTGCCATTGTCCATTGCTGTTTTTTTTTTTGGGCCAGATTTATTGAATTAGGTTGTTTATATTCTCTCTCATATCTGACTAAACCTATGTGTAACAACTAACCAAACTTTTATGTCTCATCTGGCCAAATCTGTGACTGGTGACCAAACCTGCTTCACATCTGACTAAATGTGTGTGTCATATGTGGCAAAACCTAGATCGCACCTGGCTGAATCTGAGTGTCACAAATTGGTCACCTAAATGGGTCAGACCAAAATTTTGTTTCACACCTGGCCAAACCAGTGTCACACCTGACCAGATTTGTGTCACAGGTGACCAAAACTTATGTATCATACCTGGCCAGATTTGTGTGTTGCAGAGGACTTGATGTGTGCTGTGCGACAATCGACAGGTTAGTGGCAGAACAGAGCATTTGAGTCAAGCCAGAAACATTTTTGTATGTAAAATGATTTGTCTTATGATCAGCTGAGGACAAATCAGTCATGAAGAGATAAAATGATTGAAATAAGATTCAAGTTTTATTTTTGGAATGGAATCCAGAGGAATGACATCAGTCTGGTTTCTGGGTGTAGGACACCACCTCATATCATCCACCAACTGACCAGGTGTAAAGTCTCAGTAGGAACTCAGTTTGAACATGTGATGTCATGAAAAAAATTGAAAGGCTCAATAGATAAAACTGTTCCCCAGCTCTACTTTTAACTTGACCCTGCCAAATATTTACTCTGCGAATTTACATAAACTAATACACCTAGTCGAGGATGAGGGTAAATTAATTTCCACATGACTGTCTTCACGGATTTCTGAAACGTAAATGTGAAACAATACTGACAAGTGATCAGTATTTTACCTGATAGTGCAGTAATGAATTAGACTCTTTGAACATAGTTATTTTTCATTTTGGGGGCACCTTTGTTATGTTGTCATTACAATGCCCCAGTGTGCATACTTCCCATCAGTACTCAGGAATTTCTGAATGTGACTTCCAATGTTCTTGGGGGACTGGCAAATGTTTAGTTCATGTGCTGCCACTTTGCCCGCTAAGTATTTATACATGTGGGTGGTTTGACTGCTAATGAACTGCCTGTTTGTTCATGGTTCTAAAATAGCTGGTGCTAATTCATTCTTCCCGTTTGCTATTTACCGAAAATTGATTTTCAGACCACATGCATTTGGTTTTATTTGTTGTGCTATTGGATACAACACATGGTTTGTATAATGATATTTCTAACTGTGAAACATCTATCAAGTATAAAGTTATGATTTGCAATATGACAGAACAAATATATTTGGAATGGTATTAATGAAAATAATCTAGTGTCAATCATACTAATCCAGTAACAGAGGTTTTTATAGCAATTTTTTCATCAGAAACTTAATTTGAATAAATCAGAAAACTCAACAATGTATCAAAACCTCAATTTGTTTCAAGAAAACGCAATACAAAATTTGTATGAAACTCAATTTTCCGATATTTCTGGTTGTGGTTAACACCACGAGAAAGTGGCTAGGAAAACCTCTGTGGTAGTATAAAGACTGATACTCCAGTGTTACTATAATTGAGGAATCTTGGTGGGGTGATCGTATTCATGTAACAAGCTACATATTATGGAATTCCACTCCTTATGCCATTAAAGGTGCAAACTCTTATGTATGTCAAATTTCAACTGGCAGGGACAAAATCTTATTATATATATATATGTATGTATATATACAATCAATCTTTGTATTAATTAGATCAGAAATACTGTCAACTGTTAAATGTATTAATTCGTGCTAAGTGTAAGTGGCAGGTTTAGCCAAGAAGCTCATTTATGACTTGCATTAAAGGTTTGTTTTATATACTAGATACTCTCCATCTTGATGTCTTACAAATTGCGATAAGATATAGAAGTCTGAGAATTACACTTGATGACCATGTGGCATGGAATTTCACGAATCTGAGATAAAGCATTTACGTTCTCTTAAGTAACACAGCGATCCAATGCCAGGGACCGGTTTCACAAAAGCACTCGAAAGGTTGCCTGCTCTCACAGTGACTGTATTGAATGCGTATAGCATTATCATGAAGACGGTTCTTTGCATGTAAGGTTACCAGGACTTTTGTGGAAACAGCTCATGACTGGCCTCAAAGTCACGTGCTTTCAATGCAAACCCCACACTTGGTGAAATATGTCCAGAAAAGTCGTTACTTCTCATGACTCGTCGCAATATGCTTTTTTTGATTTTCAATAGCGTAGCCTGCACGAAACTACTATGATGGTTTCCATGAATATTGTGTACGCTTGCAAACTCTGTACTAGTGCTTTTTGAGGTGTGCCGTGGGCGGACACTAACGACACCATATCTCTTGTTTGTTTATTTATTTATTTATTTATTTGAATTGTGTTTTACGTCGTACTCAAGAATATTTCACTTATACGACGTCAACCGAGTAGACCCCTGGAGAA